>PVLA01002052.1:0-47873 GCA_004027455.1 Hydrochoerus hydrochaeris
TGTTCCAGTCATTCTACCTGTACTAGATTTGAGGGCACAGACAGTAATCCCGAAAATGACAGGATATAGTACAGTAATCATCCTTAATTTCCTATTAAGTTAATCTAAAGCTCTGTAAAACCTACACTGTTTTACCATGACTGATTATAATCAAATCTGGTTTGTTAGATCACTGTTTTGTATTGATAGATTTTATTCAAAGCTGTTATGATTGATAGTATCAAGTCTGAGAGTATAGGCAACTGCACTTAAGATGACAAGATCCATTAGAATATCCACTCTGGTTTGATTATTACCTGCCTTTGAAGTTTTATACTGTCTACCATGTTTTATTTTTACTAATATTGTTATTTACTGCTTTACTCAATTATACTGCTATATTCAATTATGCCTGATGATATAGACAATTCTATTGAACATAATAAGAAACAACACAGCAATCATTGTAGATCACCTTGTACTGTGGTTTTGTATGTTTTTTTGGTTTCATGCTTTTATAGGAATTTGTTTTGTTTTGTCTTGCTAAATTTTGTTTTTCTCTCTAATACAGAAATGATACAAATACATGTAGAGACTCATGCATGCATAGTTGTTTACACTCTCACTGTTTGAATATCTACTTTGTATGCTTTAATTTTGTAACTTGAACAACTATTTCTAAGAGGACAATATGTAATTTATCAACTAGTGATTTCTTATTGTTTATCTTTTTTTTTAATTCTCTATTATCTCTACCCTTTGCATGCTTTTGTTTCTCTTTAAATAAAAAAAATTTAAAAAAAAAGTAAAAGAACAGAAAGTGCTCTAAAGGGTATAACTGCATTTATGTTTAAGTGTGTAGGATAACCATGTTGCTAAGTTGTTATTGGATCACTGAACTTCTTTACAGCCTCACTGTTTGAATATCCACTCTATATGCTTTAACGTTGTAACTTGAACAACTATAGGTAACTTGAACTCCCTCTGTTTGGGTCTCTCCAGGGTGTTTTATTCTGACATATGAGTTGTTTCTCCCAGGAGGCTTTGTATTCTGTTGCTCACTGATCGGCCATCTTGAATTCTCACTCCTCCTCTATCAACTTTGAACGATAATTTTGTGGGATACATCAATCTGGGTTGGAGATCAATCTGGTCTTCTTTTGGGGCCTTGAAATACTTTAAGTTCTTGTTGACTTAAGTGTCTGAGTTGAGAAATCTACTGTGATTCTGATAGGTTGTCCTTTATAGATGATTTCCTTCTTTCCTCAAAGAGCTTTTAGTATTTTGCTTTTGTGTTGAATTTCTAAAATCTTGACTATTATATATGCTTAGGTGAAGTTTTTTTCTGATCATAACTATTATGCTTCACTTACCTGTATCTCAAGGTTTTTTCCATGTTTGGAAAGTTTTCTGCTATTATTTCTATGAACAGGTATTTGTATGCCTTTTGTGATATCTAATTGTTTGATTCCAATCAATCTTATGTGAATCTTTGTTGCATCATCCAGCAGTTATAGGATTAATTTTTCATGATGACTTGCTATTTTTTTTTTGGCTTGCTATTTTTAAGAGGTTTTTCATTTGATGATCACCACCCAGAAGCCTGTTTTCTAGATCTGATATTCCATTTTCACATTGTTTGACTGCTGTATATATTTCCAATAGAATTTTTAATCTTCTTGGATTTCTATTTGAGTCTGTTTTATGGAATCAAGTTCTTTTCTAAATTGGGCTTTCATGGTTTCTATGTCATTCCTAACCTTATTTACTTCTTACTGCATCTACTTTAGATTTACTAATTTTTCATTATGGTAATCATCTCTTTAAAGATAAAACAGACTGTGAGACTTGAGTTATATAGACTAGTCCCCAATAAATCTTGCTTCTGTGTTTTCTCATTTTTTGTTGATGTTGTTTTCTGCATTGAGACTTGTAAATTGCCTATGATAGGTAGGTTTATTACTGATACTGAAACTTATTTAGGAAATGAGTACTTTTCAGAGATGTCTTTTAGATATAGCTGGCTTTGGCTTTTGAGTTCTTCCCAATTTATTAGGGATGAAGTGTTGCTGCCTGTTTGGCCTTGCATCCAGTTCTTTGGTACTGCATTATAGTATTTTTTATGACTCCCAGACAATCTAGGTATTGGCATACAAGGAAGATCAATTAATCACAACTATGCTACCTTGGCTAAAGTAGTATAGTATAATCAGTAATAACAATGCCATGAAGTACAGACTGAAAAATGACAAACTGTGATAAGTATTAATTTGCTAACTTTAGGCATAGGTATAGGATTTATAGTTACATAACAAGGTTTTAGACAAAAAGATGATTATATGCTGTTAATATCCACTTAATAAAACAACTTTACCCTAAGGAAAAAGATTTCTAATGTATCTGAGTAAAAAATAGCTAAACAAAAGAAGGTAAAGGCATTAGAAGCAAAGCTGAAGGACAGAGGCAATTTACACAAGTCTCAAGAAACTGGAGAGGGAAGATAGAAGAGGAAAAAAGGATGGAAAAACAAAAATGAGAACAAACAAAACTAAAAACAAGGTTCATACTCATGAAAAAAAACCAACAAGAAAAACCAACAAACAATAACAACCAAAAGCAAAGAGAAAAAAAAGAAAGAAAAGTATCACCAGGATTTCATGCCTCTGGTTATCTTCAGTTGATGAAGATAAGAATGGGGTCTACAGTTTTGTGGTAGCGTCCAATTCGGGGAGTGACTACTGATGGTAGAGAAATGAGACAGTCAGAATCCAGATATGTGCTAGATAATCCCAGAAAGCCTGCAATAGGATTCAGATCCACAGAAGTTCAGGCTGAGCCTGGCCTCTGGTCATGGGGTCGGACCCTGAATTATTCTCTCTACAATACTTTGGATGTCTCTTGCTGACCTGACCACTCACTCCCTGACCCTGGACATCTTCCATGTTTGTCCCTCTCTGTTGTCTCTGAGATTTCAGTACCCAAGATGAGGCCACTTCTAGTTGCCCTGGGTCCTGGGCTCACTTGGCCCCTCCATAAAATGGCATCCAACCAAGCACCCCTCCAGGGGACACAGAAGTTGCTTGGACTAGAGGCACTTGCCAGCTGTTGTGCCCAGCATCCACTGCTTCATTCCCTGGTGTGTTTCTCCCTGGAGATTTTTGCAACCACCTTCCCTCACTGTGTCTCTGTAGATTCAATCCTCCTCTCTCATATTACAAGCCAGAAGTATGGGAAAATTTGCATGTTACCCCCAGCTTTTCTTCATTGAGACCTGTTTCTTCACTTTCTCTATAGGTTCTAATTTTCCCTTCAGATCCTTTCTGGGTCCCAGGGATCCACCTCCCTCCTTTTCTTCCCCAAATTGATATTTTCCAGTGTCTGGATTCCAAATCTCACATAGGTTGACTTGCTGTGGCTTACCACTCTACTATCTTTCCAGAAATCCCTGTAAGGAACATACTTAAGTAATGAATAAGTTCACTGAATTAGACTTAAAGGTCTTTAAAAGTATTAGAAGTGTATCTTTTTTAAAAAAATGTACATAATTTTAAAATTAATAGAAATTACCAAGCTACAGAATCATATTCCTAGTGGATTCAAAGCATAATCTTTTAAATTTTGACAAAGTAGTATGAATGGAAGGGACTAGTCCATGTTTTTCTGGACAGGAAAACAATAAAAATAATTTATATGAGTTTCATATCACATCATGAAATATATAATTAACAGGTCAAAAAATAACAGTTCCAGTGTGGTAGTGCATAGCTGTAAACTCAGCACTCAAGAGGCTGAAGCTGGAGAATCAATATGACTTCAAGGCCAGTCTGGGCTACATAGAGAATTAAAGACCACCTTGAACTATCTAGGAAAATCTTAACTCAAAAAATCCAGAATATAAAGACTAGCACACAAAGTTATACAGTAAAGTGTGAAACACTCTTTTGAATTCTTAAGAGTGTAAGAAAGAGGAGGTTGAATAAATAAAGGGGTCCCTGGTGCAGGGAGGGCACCTCACAAACCCACAGGCCCTAAATTTAGACAGAAATTTGTGACTAGCTGGACCCCAAGACTGCAGATTCTAGAAAGAAACCACTCATTCAAAAACAGCAATTCTATAGTAACTACCGTAGATCACCTAGTATTGTGGTTTTATGTCCTTTTCATTTCGTGTTTCTCTAGGAATTTGTATTGTTGACTTGTTTTGATTTGTTTCTCCCTCTAATACAGAAAGGCTAGGTATACATGTAAAGACTTATACATGTGTAGAACTTCTAAGTAGTTTACAAGAATGGATTATAATTATTGTAAAAAAAAAGAGAGGAAAAGAAAGTATTGTAAAGGGTATAACTATATGTATGTTTAAGTGTGTAGGATAACCATATTACTAAGTTTTTGTTGGATAGATGAACAGAACTGGATACAGTCTCACTGTTTAAATGTCCACTTTGTAGGCTTTACATTTGTAACTTGAACAACTACTTCAAAGAGGAAAATATGTAATTATCAACTAGTGATTTCTTTCTGGTTACTATTTTTGCTTTGTTTTGTTCTTGAAATTTTGTATTATTTCTACCCTCTTTCTGTTTCAATTTTTCTCCTTTAAATAAAAAAAAAGAAATTCTTTTGACTCAGTCTTTTAAATTAAAAAAATACTATTTCCCTTTTTTCTTTATTGTTTTTTTTTTTTTATTAGTTTGCAGTACATAATGACCACATTCATCATGGGGGATTTTTACATACACATAACCACATCTGAAATCTTTTTTTTGTCTCTTGTCCCTCCTTTCCCTCTAACCTTCCTTTCCCCACTTACAAAAGCTCTATTTCCATTATTTCCTTCAATTATTTTTTTCTTCTAAATGCAGTTTCCTTTCTTTGTCTCATCTCATTTCCCTTTGCATTTGAGCAAGTTTGTCCTACTTCATACTATCTGTTCCCCATTTTGCTCCTTATTTGTACTTTGAGTTTCTCACACAAAAGAAACAATGCAGTATTTAAGTTTGTGTATCTGATTAATTTTACTTAATATTATGGTCTCTAAGTGCATCCATTTGCCTGACAATGATTCAAATTTAATCTTCTTTCTGGTAAAGTAGTACTCCATTGTGTATAAATACCACATGTCCTTTATTCATTCATTTGTTGATAGGCATATGTGCTGTTTGCAAGATTTAGCTATTATAAATTGTGCTACTATCAATATGGGTATGTATGCATCACTGTAGAATGAAATCTTTAACTCTTAGGAAATACCTAGAGGGGCAATATCTATGTCAAATGGAATTCCTACTTTTTGTTTTTTCAGGACTCATCATACTGCTTTCCATAGTAGTTACACCAATTCACATTCCCACCAACAATGAGAAGGCTTCCTTTTTCCAATCACGGCCTCACCAACGTTTGTTAATGGTTGATTTCTTGATGATAGATATTCTAACATGAGATATAATCTCAATGTTATTTTAATTTGCATTTATCAAATAGTTATGTTGAGCATTTTTATGTATTTAATTGCCATTTGTACTTCTCCATCTGAAAAGTGTCTGTTCATTTCAAATACCAATTTAAATTTGGGGCTTTTAATATTTTTGAGTCCTTTCTGTACCATTTATATTAGTCCTCTGAGAAGTAGCTGGCAAAATTTTTTCCCATTTTGTAAGTTGTCTCTTCACTCTGTTAGTGGTTTCTTTTGCTGTGCAGAAGCTTTTTAATTTGATGTGATCTTATCTATAGATTCTTTGTAACATTTCCTATGCAAATGGGATTTTGTTCCTAAAGTCTTGACATATGCCTACCTATGTCTTTAATTTTAACTATTTTACCTTCCAATAGTTTATGTTTTAATATTTATATCTTTGATCCATTTCAATTTTTTTAGTGCACAGTGAGAATTATGGCTCTAGTTTCAGTTTTCAACATGTGGAAAGCCTGTTTCCCCAGACCACCTGTTAAAGAGGCTATCTTTCCTCCAGTGAATGTGTTTGGCCCCTTTATCAAAGACAAAGTATCTAAATGTGCCTAGAGTTGTTTCTGCATCTAGTCTGTTCCATTGATGCACACATCTGTTTTTTTCCCCAACACCATCATGTTTTTATCACTGTAGCTTTGTAGTGTAACTTGAAGCTGGGGATTGTGATGGTCCCTACTGTGCCCTTGTTGCCCAGAACTGTTTTTGCTATTCTTGGTCTCTTCCATATGAATTTTAAGATTGTCTCTCTAGTTCTCCTCTTTCCTGTCCCTTCTCCTCTTCCTCCTCCTTCTTTTCTTTTTTTTTATTTTTTTGTGCCAGGAATCAAGTCCACGACCTTGCACTTGCCAGGCAGGCCCTGCGCTGCTGAGCTATATCCCCAGCCCAGGTTCTGTATTTCTGTGAGAAATACTGTTGGTATTTTTATTGCAATGTATTAAATCTGTATAACAATCTTGGAAGCCATTTTTAGTATATTGTTTCTGCTTATCCAGGAATAGGGAATATATTTCCACCTTTTTTTTCTTTTGTTTGATAACTTTTTTTTTTTTTTTTGTACCAGGGATTGAACTCATGACCTCACATTTGCCAGGCAGGCACTTATGCCCTCTATCCTTATCCCCGGCCCTCTATCTCCTTTTTCAGAGTACTATAGTTTTCATTGTGGAGATCTTTCATTTCCTTGGTTATGTTCTAAGTATTTCATTTTTCTTTATAGAGATCCCTTTCTTGTCCTTGCTGTAGTCCAGAAAGTATATATTTGTAATCTCATGGAAATGTTACTGGAATTCTAGGAAGTTAATCCCAATCTACCACTTCCAGTGCAACCCACAGTGAGAATAAAGACACTAAGACTATTTATATGTATGGGAAGACAAGGGGGTCCTAAGTCCAGCCGATAAAGGCTCATCAGAACAAAAGCCTCAACCTGGGGTCTAACACGGATTTTATTAATTCATGAAGAAGGGAGTGGTTTGAGGATGAGTAACTGAGAATGGTGAGAGATATATGAGTACTGTGAACCAGGCTATGTAGGAAGCCTGAAAGCACCTCTGCATTATGCAAAGAAAAGGATATTCAGAAAGACCAATGTGCATAGCACAAGTGACGTAGCATTTAATGTTTAGGGGATGGTGCTTCAGCACTGAGGTGCAAACTTTTCCACCCTGGGAAGTCATGGCCTCTTATCTTGAGGCTCCAACCAGTTGACAGCCCTGGAGTGGTGGCTCTATATCTCAACTGGCTCAACCATGTTTTGATGGAAGTCATGAGGCAGGGAAACAGTGATTGTCCCTAGCTTCAAAGATTACACATCAGCATTTCAGCTAGCCCTATTTACATTGCTTAGAGCCAATCAAAGGGAAAAGAAAATGGGTTAGCCAGCTCTTGTTTTGATGAGGTTGGCTGTTTGTCTATTTTATTTAATCTTTCAAAGAGCCAACTCTGTGACTCATTGAATTTTTTGTTTTGTTTTTAGTCTCAATTTCATTACTTTATTTGCTAATCTTTATACTCCTTTGTAGTACTCTTGGGTTTGAATTTTTCTCATGATTCTAGAATCTTGAGGTACATCTTTAGGCTGTTTATTAGAGGTTACTCTGTTTTTCTTATGTGGAAATTCATCACTCTAAACTTTCCTCTTAGGTCTGCTTTCATCATGATACATCATACTGACATTATCATTCGATTGTAGGAACTGTCTAATTTTTAAATTTCATCTGTGAGCCATTGATAATTGAGGGCATTATTTAATTTTCATGTATTTGCATAGTTTCTGTGATGTCTTTTGCCACTGATTTCTATTTCATTGCACTATGATCTCATAATATGCATGGAATAATTTCAATTCTTTTCCATTTACTTAAGCATGCTCTATGTCCTTTTATACCACCTTTAATCATAGTAACGATATCTGTAGTTTTATTACAAATTCTAAGACAAGCCAAACATTGATATACACTAAATATCTACACAATAAAGCAAACTGCCTTCATTCACAACAGAAGTATTCAATCAGAGTAATGGTATAGGAGATTGGGATATGGCAAAAATGGCTGGGGAAGTAGTAATTACAAGACCCCAGAAACATATGTGCAAACAGTCCCCAAACCCCTGCATGTGGACTTTTTGCAAGAACTCAAGCAGGTTTTCAGTAGAATGGCCTAGACCTGATCTCAGCCTGAGGCTTAGGATCCTAGCACCACCTTTTAGGAACTGTATGTAGTAGTTCTCACAGGTTTCCTCAAGATTTAGACACTATAAAAGGACACAGATACCAAAAAGCACTTGCTATAAGGCTTCCCTCACAACAGCCCACCCTGTTTTCTCCAGGGTATTGTTTTATCTTGCTTTTACTCTGCCCAAGCTCACTTATGCCAAGCAGAACCAGTTTCTCCCTCATTCTTTGCTTTTACTTTTACAAACAAACTTTGCCACTGCTTTTTGCTCATTAAATTTGGTTCTTATGGGCTGGAAGTTTAGCTCAGTGGCATAAGTGCCTGCTTGGCAAATGCGAGGTTGTAAATCCTAAAGAAAACAGGAAGAGAAGGCCTTTATCTCACTCTGATAAAAGTTGTCTGTAACAAACCAATGGCCAACATCACACTAAATGGAGAGATGCTAAAATCAGGAACAAGGAAAGAATGTCCACTATCACTGTCCTTGTTCAATATGCTTCTCAAAACACTAGCCAGAGTGATTGATTACACAAGAGAAAGAGATAAAAGGGATAGGTATAAGAAAATAAGTTCAAATATCATTATTTGCAGATGATCTTTTATATAAAGACCCCCAAAACTTTTATATGATCTTTTATGTAGAAGATCCCAAAAACTTCACCAAAAGACTCCTAGAATTAATAACCAAGTTCAGGGCTAGAGATTTAGCTCAGTGGTAAAAGCACTTGCCTGGCAAGTGCAAGGTCGTGAGTTCAATTTCCAGTACAAAAAAAAAAAACAAAAACAACCAAGGTCAATAGCATAGCAAGATACAAAGTCAATATTCAAACTTAATAACATTCCTGTACAGAAATAATAAACTCACCAAAAGAGAAATTAGGGAAACAGTACAATTTACAATAACATCAAGAAAAAATGAAAAGAAAAATTGGAAATTTTACTTAGGAATCAACATATCCAAGGAATTTAAAGAGCTCTACAATGAAAATGACAGCACTCTAAAAAAATGAAGATTTTTTAAAGCCAAAAACATCGGAAAATGGAAAGTTACCCTCTGTTCCTGGATAGGTAAAATCAGTACAGTCAAAATGGCTATACTTCTAAAACTGTTACAATGCAATTTAATCCAATCCCAATCAAAATACCAACAGCATTTTTCACAAAATAGTAGAAAATAATTCTGAAATTCACACTGAACTGGATATCAGGAATAACAAAAGCAATCCTAGATAACAATAGCAAAGTGGGAGAGATCGTAATTCTGTACTACAAGTTATATTTATAAGGCTACCGTGATTAAAACAGCATGGCCCTGGCACAAAAATAGGCATGTGGATCAACAGAACAAAGTATGGGAAGCAGAAGCAATCCCAAACACATTCAACTATTTGTTCTTTAGCAAAAGGGCCAAAAAGTCTTTAATAAGTGATGCTGGTAAAATTGGATAGTCACATGCATAAGATTAAGTCTAGACCCACATAATATCTCACCATGTACTAAATTAAAATCAAAATGGATCAAAGAGCTAGATGCTAAAATAGAAACAATCTGTTGGACAATAAAATAGATAAAACTTAAATTTACTGTTAGGTTTTTGGCACAATTAAGAGAGAAAAATATAAAAGTAGCTTTTATTTTGAGAACGTGGAGAGAACTCCCATGATTCTAGGGAGCCCTGGCCTTCTCTGCCAGGGCTGGCGCTTAGGGCGGGCTTTGGCAATGTGCAAGGAGCTGATTGGAACCCTCTGCGCAAACAGGAAGGGGAGTTACAGTAAGGGCTGAGGAAGAAGCAGGAAGTGGTAGGCATTTTCGTTTTAGCCTTTTGCCACCTTACACAACCACCATGACTGTACAGTAATTTATTCTAGGGCAACAACTCTTTCATTCACAGGTATAAGTAAGGACTTTCTCAACAGAACCTCAGCTCCACAGAAAACAGCACCAAGAATCAACAAATGGAATCATGTCAAATTAAATACCTTTGGCTGGGCATGGTGGCTCACGCCTGTAATCCCAGCACTTGGGAGGCTGAGGCAAGAGGATTGTTGCAAGTTCAAGACCATCCTGGGCTACAAAATGAGCTCAAGGGCAGCCTGAATTGCATAGCAAGACCCTGTCTCAAAAAGACAAAAAATAAATAATAAATTAAATACCTTCTACACAGCAAGGGAAACAACCAACAGCATGTGACAACCTATAGAATGGAAAAAATACTTTGCCAGCTATTCCACAGACTTAAGATTAATACCTAGAATACATGAAGAAAATTAGTCACTCCAAAATAAGACTCAATCAAAAAATGGGCAACTGAATTAATATTTCTCAGATGTACAAGTGATCAGTCAATACATGAAGAAAATTCAACATCACCGGCCATTATAAGTGAAAATTAAAACAACTGTGAGATTCCATCTCACTCCAGAAAAAATGGCTATCATCAAGAAATCAAATAACTTTAAATGCTGATGAGGGTCCAGGGAAAAAGGAATCCTTCTACTTTGTTGGTGGGAATGTAAAGTCCTAAAATCACTGTGGGAATCAGTATTACTCAAAAATCTAAAAATAGAAATTCTATTTGAGCCAGCTATTTCCCTTTTAAGTCTCTCATATTACAGTGATATATACACACTCCTGTTTATAGCAACAGAATTCATAGTAGCTAAACCTTGGAAGTGGTCTATTTGCCCATCAACAGATGAATGGGAAAACAAAATGTGGTTATTTGTACAAAATAGAGTACTACTCTGTGGGAGACAACTCCATTGTCAATTAGCATGACTTTGATTATTGGGAGACTTAGTTCCTTGTACTGATATGTAGAGAGCTGGCTAGGGTATTTTTCTCTCTTCAATTGGCTCTAAGCATTATAAATAAGGCTAGCTGAGGTGCTAACAGGCAATTTCCATAGCCGACAGACAGTCCTGTTTCCTCGATAGTGTTCTCGGTACAATACAGGTAAGTACAAGATTGAGCACACCAGATGTTAGAGCAAATTGCTCCAGGAATGTCAACTGGGTATGAATCTCAAGATAGAGGCTATGACTCTCCTGGGCATAAGAGTTTGTATATCAGAACCAAAGTGCTAGCCCCCAAAAATAATTCCATTGTTACCTAAATTGGATTATGTACATTGATCTTTCCACATATCTTTATCTCTGCAAATTTACAGAAATGCCAATCTTGTACCTGGCCAGCCAGCTCAAGTTTCTCACGTAATTCCCACCATCCTCACTGTCTTCACAAGATAATAAATGCCGGGAGAGGCCTAGGATCAAGGCCTTTGTCCGCATATCCTCACGAGGATTGGATTTAGGACCCCTTGGCTGCCCTTAACTTGGAATATGTCTTGGTGTTTTTACTCTTGCTGTGAGTTGCATTGGTGGTGGTAGATTGGAATTAACTTGCTGGGATTCCAATGATGTCTCAATGTGATCACAAATATAATTTTTTGGATTGTGAGGAAAACTAGAAAGAGGACTACAATACTTGGATAACTGAACTCGATTTTGGGGTTTACAATACTACTCTGCCATAAAGAAGGATAAGCTTGAGTTATTTTTAGGAAAATGAATGTAGCTTGAGATCATATAAAGTGAAATAAATCATACACACACATTTAAATGTCTCATCAATTGTCTTATATGAGAAATCCAAAACAAAAAGAAAAAAAATAAAAGATAGATGATAGGAAACAGGTAGATATATCTTTCTCAGACATGAAAAGGATCAAGAGATGGATATGGGGGAAGGAGAGGTGTGGAAGGGAATGGAAAAAGAATTGGGATGTGTTATATATATGTACTAAGTCTGTACAAGAAATGTAATCATTATATAGTGAGAACACATTTAATAAAAATAAAAACAAAAAGTAGAAGAAATATAAGTGTCAAATTATCACATAAAATAGTTTTATTAGTAATTAAGTGCAAGTAAATTAAAATATTCCACAAGGGAAAATTTTTTTGGAGACAGGGTTATAAATGTTGACCAAGCTGACTTGGAATGAAATCCTGCATTCAAGGGGCCCTCTCATCTTCCCCTCCCAGCAACTGGGACTACAGCTCCACACCATCAAGTCTCCAAGAAATCATTATTAGTGCTTGCTGTCAAATGAACTAGAGGACTGAAGAAAATGAGCTTACATGTAAGATTTGAATTGTGTAATTAGCTCCCTCGAAGCAAAAATAATCTGCTGACCATACAATCTGCTGCTGAGTTTACTGCAGTAAGGAAAAGCACTGCTTTGATATATGTTGGCCTTTTTTCTATGAACATGTTCAATACCATATTATCAGGGTTTTTTCCTAACTAGTTCAGGCTGGCCTTGAACTTACTACATAGCCCAGACTGGCCCCAAACTCATAATGCTCCTCCTGCTTCAGCTTCCCTGGTGCTGGAATTATAGGCATGTGCCACTATGTCTGGCCAAGTGTATCCTTGTAGTTGGACTATTACTAGACAGTAATAAGAAAATGACTAATCATGAACATGACAGTGACCAAATTAATAGGCCCAGACAAGTCTCTTGCCAGGACTAAAATATATATTTGTCCTTGTGTTTACTATTATGTTCACTCACATATGTAGAAATTATTTTAGAGTGCTTTTATTAGCACTTAGCATTTTACTTGTTGTTTGGGGACATATATGAAGGATATATAATTGGTAATTTGGAAAAAAAGAAACAGCTTACAATTAAAAGGGTTCCTGAAAATCTATAATCACAATCTTAAAATTCTTTTACTACAGAAATTACACTCTACAGGAGGAAGCACAATGATAGGCTAAAGAAACAAGATGTGCTAGTCTCATAACCATGACTTTTTTTTTTCCATAACCATGACTTTTGAGATGAAAGACAAACAATATTGTACCATTTACTCATGAAGAGATTCTGTTCTTCTTTGGCCTATAAAGAAAGAAAAGGCCAGCACTTGAGCAGATCCTTGAGAATGAGTTAAAAGATAACCAAATAGAATGACTTATGTAGGATATTGTATTGCTGATATGTGTCCACTTGAGAAGTTTAGAAGTTTAGCTAATCAACTCAACAGGAGGCAAGGATCCTTCCCATAAACATCCTGAGTCTGTAAGATGAGGGCACACACATGTGTGAGTGCTACACATGCCCTAAGGGTGGGTAGCCTGCTTACAATATAAAGGAGGAAAAGAGGTTTTCTCTGGATCCCTTTTGCTCTTGCTGCCTTCTGCCACCTTGAAGAGTTGCTCCTGAGCCATGCCACCTTGCCTTGGAGCCAGTTGATTACAGACTAAAACCTCCATGAACTGTGAGCTAAGGAAAGCTTTACCTCATTGAGTATTTTGTCCCAGCAATGAAAGAAGAAAGTAACCAAGACTGGGAGTAGGATGTACCATATGATCAGTTGTCAGAGGAAGAGAAGGATAGGCCTTGGTTTATGGATGGCTCTGCACATTATGCAGGCACAACCCACAAGTGGACAGCTGCAGCATTAGTCCATTTCTGGGATACCCCTGAAGGGCAGTGGTGAAGGGAAATCATCACAATGGGCAGAACTTCAGGCAAAGCACTTGGTAGTACATTTTGCCTAGCAGGAAAAGTGGCAAGATGTACAACTGTATACTGATTCATGGGCCATAGCCAATAATCTTGCTAGATGGTCAGGAACTTGGAAAGAACATAACTGGAAAACTGGTGACAAAGATATTTGGGGAAGAGGCATGTGGGAAGACTTTTCCATGTCTCCATTGTAAATCTTCTCTTAAATGTGACTTCAGCATAAGAGGACTTTACAATCGAGTAGGTAAGATGACCTGATCTGTGGATAGTGGTCAACCTTCTTCTGCCATTCATCATTGCCCAAGAGGCCCATCAATAGAGTGGCCATGGTGCCAGGGATGGAGGTTATGCATGAGCTCAGTACCATAGACTTCCACTCACCAAGGCTTATCTGGCTACAGCCACTGTGAATGCCTAATATGCCAGCAGCAGAGGCCAAAACTTATAGAGCCTTTCCCAGTCCTTGCCATAGTCCAAGAAGTATATATTTGTAATCCCATTGGGAAAGTTACTGGAATTCTAGCAAGTTAATATTAATCTACCAATTCCAGTGCAACCCACGATGAGAATAAAGACATTAATCCTTATTTATCCACGAAGTGCAGGAAAGGAAATGGACTAGTCAGTTCTGTACTTATCAGTACATGGAGATAGTACCAAATTTAGCCAAAATGGAGGCAGTTGATCTTTGTTCAAGGAGAGTCTTCCAGGTAGTCCTTCACAAACAGTGAATCTCTGATATGCATCACTCTGGAATGAACAATATGTGACCTGGTGGCAAGCGGGTTATATGGAACTACTTCCATCACGGAAAGGACTGCACTTTGTCCCCACTGGCAGACATGTATTCTGAATATGGATTTGCCTTTGCTGCACATAATGCTTCTGCCAAAACTAGTTATCTGTGGATTCACAGAATGCCTTATTCCACTGTCATGGAATGCCATATAGCATTGCCTTTGACCAAGGAACACATTTTATAGCCAAAGAAGTGAGGCAATGGGCTCATGTTCCATGTTCCACTCAGAAGCAGCTGGATAGAAAGGTAGAATGGTTTTTGAAGACATTCTTATGGTGTCAGCTAGGTGGCAATAGCTTGCAGGGCTGGGGTAAGGCTGCACCCACTATATGGTACTGTGTGACCCATAGCTAGGATTCATGGGTGCAGGAGTCAAAGGTGGAAGGAGGAATGGTACCACTCACCACCCATAGTGATCCACTAGCAAAACTTTTGCTTCCTGTCCCCATGACCTTATGCTTTGCAGGCTTAGAAGTCTTAGTTCCAGAAACTTAGTTGCCTTCAGTTTGGAATTTGTCTCCAGGAAGGCTTGTACCAGGAAGTGCAATGATACCACTGAGCTGGAAGCTAAGACATACCCCTGGTCATTTTGGTCTCCTCATGTCTCTGAGCAAACAAGCTAAAAAGGGAGTCACAGTGCTGTCAGGGGTGACTGACCCAGATTGTCAAGGTAAATTCGATCACTAATCCACAATGGAAGAAAGCAAGAATATACATGGAGTATAGGAGATCCCTTAGGGTGCCTCTTAGTATTACCACACCATTATTAAAGTCAATGGGAAACTACAACCTAATATTGGCAGAATGATAAATGGCCCAGAGCCTTCAGGAATGAAGGCATGGGTCACTCTACCGGGGAAAGAATCAAGACCTGCCAAGGTGTTTGTTGAAGGTCAGAGGAATACAGAATGGCAGGTGGAAGGTAGGTCTAAATACCAGCTATGACTCCATGATCAGCTATAGAAGAGGGTTATAATTGTACTATTTCTCCCCTAATATGGTTCTAATATAATGTTAATAGACTTAATACTGGCTTTTAAAGATTGTTAAAGATTGTTAATCTGTTTTACAATGCTCAAGTTGTAAAATAATAAGCATCACCCAACTTACCTTCTATTCTGGTGAGAGAATTGGTGCATCTTCATTTGTATGCAGCAGTTATAAACAAGGTAGGCATAACTAAAAGCATGTTTTTCTATCTGGAGACCAATTTAAAAAAATGTGTCTGGTTGCCAAGCTGACAAGGGATGAGCTGTAACGGTTGATAAATTGTGTCAATTTGAGAAGTCTAGAAGCTTAACTAAATAACTTAGCAGTTGTGCATCCTGGGGTATAGAGGACATGCCCTTACTGCTCTAGGATGTTATTCACTTTGTCAACTTGAGGAATTTAGAAGTTTAACTAAATAATTCAGCAGGGGCCCAGGGCCCAGCCTGTGTAAGAGGAGGGCACTGAGATGGTGTAGGTATAAAGGACTCCCCTCCCAGGGCAGGTACCCTGCATACAATAAAAGGGAAATGAGAAAGGATTGATTGCTGGTTCTTTAGAGGAGCTCCAGTATTTGCCTTCAGTTTGGATGTTGTTTCTAGGCTTCTGGTGCAGTCTGTTCAGCTTCTGCCTGAGATTGACTCTTCAGCCTTCCAGTATAAATTCTTCAGCCTCCCACTGCACTCTTTGGCCTCTTGATATGGTCTTACACAGAACACTGCAGTAAACTCTAGACCTTGGACTGGACCTTTTGGTCTCCAGCATGCAGACACTCTGCAGGCTTCTTCATCCAACTCTGTGGCTGACCAGTGTAATCCAATCTTGTAATTTCTTATACACTTGCATATCTTGTGTTATATCTGTTTCTCTAGTAACCCCTGACTGATAGATTCCTATCTTCACAAAAACATTTTCTGAGCAGTATCAAGGTATAAAGTGCATTCTCTTAAGAAGCTGATTGCAGTAAATGGCTTAAGCAAGCTGTAAAGAGGTTTGGAAGCCTTTGAACTCTGACAAACCAACAGACTTGAGCTTGTTTTTTAAAAGATAGGATATCTCTTGCAACTGAAAGTCATACAGCTCTGGAAGTTCTTAATCATAATAAGCAGTGTTGCTATGAAACCACAGAACCTGCTAGAAAGGCAATTGACTCATATACCAATTATATTAGGACCTCTATGTATTAGGTTATTCCATAATTAAAGTACCTTGAATGAAAATACTTATTGGCTTAAGAAGCCAAAATTCAAATAGTGCAATTCTCAGAATTTACTTCAGTGGCTTTGCTCTATCTCCCTCTCTTATTCTTCTGGTTTTCTTCTTTTAGTGTCAGCTTTATTCTCAAACAGATGTGTGAGATGATCCCAGCAGTTTCAGTGCTCATACCTACATACTGTAAAATGAAGGGAAAGGGTTATTTTTCATCTTCCACTAGCAAACATCAACTTGCATATCAGCGGTATAAGTTCCTGAATTAATTCCTTGCCAGGATAACGTTATCCTAGAATCAGGCCCATCCCTGAGGCTGTGGCCAATGCAACCTTTCCTATAAAATAAAATATAAGCTATATGTTAGAATGATTTCTACAACAAAAATCAGGGTTGGGGAAGAAGGGAGAGAGATGAAGGAAGATCTTTCAGAAACTGGTAAATGTCTACTAGAAATAAACCTTTTAGTTTCGTTTTAGTGCAGACTCAGGATAATATGGGAGAAAATTTCTAACTGTAAAAAGGTTTAAAGTATCTTTCAAAACCACATAAAATATGGAAAAAAAGTTGAAACAAGACACAAGCCAAATACACAAAATTCACTCAATACAATCCTGTTAACATGTGGGCTGCAAATTTGACTATAAGCTTCCTATCAATGAAAAGAGCAAAATGATCACTGTCAGTAACAATCAAGCCTCTTTGGGTTTCCAGGTGACAAAGATCCAAATCAAACTGGCATTAAAAAACAAAAAAGGAAATATACAGGCTCATTTAATAGAAAAATCCATGCATGGATCTGGCTTTAAAAACAGAGAGACTTGATGTCCTCTGGGTGTTTGCTGTATGTTAGTTTCACTTTCAAGAAGGCTTTTACCAGTTGTTAAAAGATGGTCACAAAAATTTTGTACATACAAGGTTCTGTGGCCAATAGCAGGAAAAAATATTTTCTGACAGCTCCAGAAAATAATCTTTGGTAGGACTCTAAACGGCTCCGTTTCTGTTGTTCCCATCTTTGGACCAAGAAATGTGGACAAAAGAATGAGGCATTCTGACTGGCTACCCTGGGAAAAGTGCCCTTTCCCATGTGCAAGGTAGTGAAGCCATCTGACTGATAATCCCACCAGGAAAGTTCTGTTATTCAGGTGGAACTTTTGAAAGAAAAAGGCAGACAAAAAGAAAAAGTTTTTATAGTAACGTAAGTCGACATACATAAAATATAAACAAAGTCATTGTTTAGAAGTCTGTAACATATCTGTATTTTATGCAGCTTTTTCTTCATACATTGCTGGTATAGACCAGCAGCATATTGCCAAATGGCTTTCTTTTTAAGAGTGAGGCACAGAGGAATATAATCAATTATTTATGATTTTGCATTCCTTTTTTTTTTTTTGGTACTGGGGATTGAACTCTGAGGCAGGAGCTTATGCCACTGAGCTAAGTCCTCAGCCCAACTATTTATGATTTTATCTAAGGTTAAAATTCAGCACCAGCATGGTTATGAATGAAATGAATATCCCTTGGATATTTTCATTAGAACTCTTGTCTGTAGGGAACAAAATTCCATTCAAAGTACTTTAGCCCATTGATATAAAGTTGGAGAACAAATAATATTTTGCTTCTACTGACATCTTCAACCATTCCATCTATGTAAAATCTTTTTCACTGGTACATGTCAGTATGGTCTTTTTCAGGTATAAAACATTCCAGACCAATCTAATCAAAACTTTCTCACATCCATTCAAAAACAGGTTTATTGAGATACAAATTAAGTACAATTCAACTACTTAAAGTGTTCAAGTCAATGGTTTTTTTTTTTTTAACACATTGAGTTAACACGACCATTGCAATTTGGAAAATCACCCCCCAAAAATACTCCAAATCTAATGTAAAGCCTTTTTCCTTTCTTGGTTGAGACACCAGCTACTGCTGGGGAACAAAATATCACTTCTTTTAGTATTTTTCCATGTTATTTAATTCCTCCTTCCCTATGGGGATGGGGAGCTAAGAACTAGAGGCAAAGGTATAAAGATCATATACTAAGCTGGTAGAATAACCAATCTTCTACTGTCCCAAGATGTGGGCCTTTCATTTCTAAAACTGGAAACATTTTAAGCAAACTGGGATGGCTAGCCACTATAATGAGTTGGTGCTATAGTTCACTTTTGCTTGATCAACTGCTAGTCACCACATTCCGTGCTTTAGTCTCAGTCCCTGAAATCCTGTTCTTCAGCTGTATGTTCTTCTACAACTAGTACTCTTAAGTTTGGTTACTGGGTTAAGTTAGCAACCAGACAGTCGATTATAATTCAAGTTTCTACTTTAGAAATGGAGAAGGGTCCTATGTTCCCTCAGAGGTACTCTGAAAAAAGTTTTTTTCTGGGCTGGGGATTTAGCTCAGCAGCGTAAGTACCTGCCTGCTGAGTGTGAGGTCATGAGTTCAATCCCTGGTACCAAAAAAAAGTTTTTCTCTTCCACTCCTGACAGCTTCAGAGGCACCAAACCCCTGGAAGCCAGGTGGAGACTTTTGTTTTGATTACAGCACGCTGTAGCCACAGGTCCATCTCAAATGGTTCCACCCTGTAGCCACTCTGGATGACTCACAATTGCAGGCATCTTCAATCTGGCCTGTGAGGGCTCCTGCCCTACCCATGACTAAGCAAACTCTGCTGTTAGCTGACAGGGTACTGCACTTGTGTGACCCTGATTTTTATCTATATAAGCAGCCTTCCCCATACCTTTATCTGAGCAGTCTGTGTACTGCTTCCTCTTATGCTGAAGCATCCGCCTAATAAAGCCTCTTTTAGATAGTGTGTTTTGCCTTTTTCTGATTTACTTATTAAAGTAAGCTGAGCTAGTTATACCAGCAATTGGTAACACTGAAGTCTGCTAGTGCTAAAAGAGATCAGTAGCCAGGGCTGATAACACTGAGGTCAGGTGGCAGCCAGAGAATGGTGAAAAGCAATGTAAAATTGTTGATACCTACTGGCTTTGGCTGCTAGAAGAGTTTCAGAGAGCTGCTGCTGTGTACAGTACTGGCTTCACATGCCAGGAAAGCTGCAAACAGGGCTGTTAACACTAATAGCTGAAAACTGCTGGCATCGTGATTTAATCCTAATTGAGTAAAACAACCCTCAGCTGACAGTAACATTGTGACTAGAACACTATCTACAGGGTATTTTCTCATACCATGTGGAAATTTAGTTCCCAGTAGTGTTTTATCTGAGTTATAGCAGTGATCATCTCTGATTGATTTTTCATTAGGATTTGAAAAGTGGTAATTCTCTAAGTTCATAGATAAATAATGTTATAAATATTCATATGGCAAGTTTTTGTGTAGATGTTTATTTACAACTCCCTGGGTTATGTACTTAGTTGATTTATTGTTGTTATTGTTTTTGCTGTACTAGGGATTGAATTTAGGGTTTGTGTACGCTAGGCAAGTGATTCACCATTGAGCGAGATCTCTAGCTCATGCAACGGGTTGAATGCTACAGTTCTATAGAATAGGGGGTCTCAAGTACCGAGAGAACCACAATCAGAAATTATATTTTGTTATTAAATAAACCACTTATAGGCACTTTAAAGCACCTACTTTGTATGAAATACTGGAGAGAAGACACAAATTAATATGAGCTTCCTACTTAAGTAGATAGTCTCATGGAGATAGATGAATCCAAATTAAAATGAAATATGGTGAGTAGAATGTAATACAGAGAATTTGATTTTTCCATGGTGTTCCAGACTTACTATTCTGAAGTGCCAATGCTGATAAAAGCACTGTGTTCTGCAGAGACTGAGTTCATCATGGGGGTGTGGGAGAGAAAAGAGGACATTGGAGAGGAGAAAAAAACCCAGCAAATACAGCAGTGAGATCCAGGAATCCATTTAAAATTTTCATAATAAAAAACAGGAAGAGAGAAAATTTTAAACAGTTTTAAAGACTTTTTCTTTCATTAGACTCATTCCTATCTGAAAAACATTCTATTAAAAAAAACCTTTAAAAAACTTTATTGAGGTATCAATACTGACTGTATTTAAAATGTACAAATTGGGTGTGGTGGTACACACCTGCAATCCCAGCACTCAGGAGGCTGAGGCAGGAGGATAGTTGCAAATTCAAGAGCAGCCTGGGTTACAACATGAGCTCAAGGTCAGCCTGAACTGCATAGCGAGATCCTGTCTAAAAAAACAAAACAAACAAACAAAAAGGTACAATTTTTATATATTTTATTTTCTAACTTTGTAGCCAGAAACCTCTTTGATCACTCATTATTCTAGTAGTTTTTTTACATGTTCTTCATATCATTATGATGTTTTGCAAAGAATTTATTTTCGTTCCAACCCTTAAATTTTTCATATTGCTGTATTGTAGTAGCTGTAGTTGCCAATAATAAAAGAAAATGGTGATAGTAGGTGGGCACTTTGTCTCATGTCCAATCTCAGGACAGAAATACTATTTCATCATTAAATATATTTATTCCAACGAGTAATGTAATTTTAAAGGAAATTTTCTTTAAAGATGTCCATAACTATTTAGTCTATATTTACTGCTGGAAGGATTTAGTGTTAAGTAAAAATAACTAAGAGAGTAAGTACAAAGATCAGTCTGAAGCCAGATGTGGCACCATACTCCTGTCATTCCAGAATTCAAGATGCTTGGGAGTTTAAGGCCAGCCTGGTCTATACAGAGAGTTCAATGACAGTTTGAAATGCATTGCAAGACCCTGTCTCAAAAAACAATAAATAAACCAAGATCAGTCTACACTCTGAGAGGTGGCTAAGTAGGAAAAAAAAAAAAAAAAAAAAAGCCTGAGGCTAGGCATGATGGGCAAGAGCCTATAATGCCAGCACTTAGGAGGTTGAGACAGGAGGATCACTGTGAGTTCAAGCCCAGCCTAGCTACATGGTGAGTTCACGGCCAACCTGCACTATAAAGTGAGACCCTGTCACTACAAAGTGAGACACTATCTCAATCACCCTCACCAAAAGTGCCTCACACTTGGGGCTGGAGATTTAGCTCAGTGGCTTAAGCACTTGCCTGGCAAGCGTAAGGTTGTGAGTTCGATCTCTGGTACAAAAAAAAAAAAAAAAAGTGCCTCACACACTATAATCAAGTATGTGAGGACGGGAAATCGACACAGGCCAAGAGTAAATCAGCACCAGAAGTGACATGATGTTGTTACTTTGAGGATAAAATTTAAGATATTATATAGAAGTACAGAAATAATGTAAATATCCCAAAGACATAGCTATATTTGTTTTGTTTTTGGTACTAAGGATCAAACTCATGATTTTGCACTTGCCAGGCAGGCACTTGTACTGCTGAGCTATATCCCCAGCCTGATACAGCTATTTTAAGCTGGGATTTATTTAGTAGGAGTTTTTGTTAAGACGTGTAACTCTGTGTGGCATTTTTAGTAGAAGAAGCTAAAGTAGATTAAAGCTAAACAGCAATTACTGTTTTTCCTTGAGGTATTGCATAAAGGATACAGAAAAGTTAAAGGTGAAACACGACTGCTACTACTAATTTTCTCTATGAAAAAGTATATAATGGTTGAAATAGTATTAAAACTGAAAAGAATTTAAAGTTTGGAAAGTTAAACTCTAGGGAGATTGTCATTACCTACTTGTTATTTTGGTTTTTTAGATAGGGTCTCACTACATAGTTCAGGTTGTCTCAAACTCATGGGGATCTTCCTACCTTAGCCTCCTGAGTGCCAGGATTACAAACATGAGCACCACGCCCAGCTGTCATTACTTAGCAGTCATAGATAGTCCTGGTAGATGATGGATGGTATAATTCAATAGAGCAATTTCAAGGAACTCTGGTTAAAGAACTATCCACAAAACTATAAGCATAGTTTAAGAAAACCAACAAGGGAGCCAGGTGTGATGGAACACATCAGTAATCCCACCATTTGGGAAGCTGACACAGGAAGACTGCTGCAAGTTCAAGGCCAACCTGAACTACACAGTGAGTTCAAAGCCAGTTATTACCACTCATAAGCCTGAGGAGGCAAAGCAGAGGGACTAGTTATCAGAATTCAGAAAGGGCATGAAGGGTGACAACAGGGAAGATACAGCTAACTCACAAGAGTATGGCAGGGATGGTACTTTCTGAAAGGATTTTGCCCTAAAATAAGTTACACGATATTATGGAGGTGGGAGGCAGGATCAAGGATCCCTCCTTCCCTTATGACAACTTCCTTTTTCCTTTCCCAGTGGTGCGAGAAAGGTCCCAATCAGCTCCTCACGCATCATCCGTGCCCGCCCTAAGGGCCACCCCCCCCAGTCAGAGGATGGATGGATATATATATATATATATATATATATATATATATACACACACACACACATACATACATACATACATACATACATATATATATATCCCATGCCCCACATTCCGGTCAGAGAAAAACCAGGCTGGCTATAGTCATGGGCTTCTCTCCACGTCCTCAGAATAGAGGCTACTTTTTACTTATATTTTCTCTCTTATTGCACCGAAAAACCTATCACTTCCTACCTTCCCAACTCTTGCTAGTGCTTTCTATGGACGAAACCCAACCAAAATGTGAGGGGCAAGGAAGCCACTGATGTAATTCACAGATTGGCCTCCCAGGACACAAAGCAGAACAAAGGCAGAAATAAATCTACAAAGACAAAGAGAAGATATACAGAACAGTTATCAGAGTCATGATAGAGAGGACCAATACCTAGGTCCTAACTCCCAAATCCAGTGCTCTTTTTCCATTATACAAAGTAATTGATACTGATGCATATACAATATGGTAATTGTGATGGAAGACACACAAAAGACGACACAGCTCCCTATCTTTATCCTTGAAATGTTAAATATTATTAACAAGTTACATACACACATGAAATTATCAGTAAATATTTTAAAACAGAGCTGGAGTGTAGAAAAATCAAGGGATTACATTATGCTTCACATGGTAGAGGGCAGACAATAAGTAGGGGCTTCAACTGAAGTGGATGGGGCAGGTCAAAATATTAAATATGATTATTTATATTTGCATTTGTATATAATACTGAGCCTAGAACCTTTTTTACCCTGCATTCTAAGTATGGGAATTTTTATGCTGCACACTTAACTCTGAAACCTCAGCATTTTGCCCAAGGTAACAACATATGCAATGAATACATTATAAAAAGAAAAAATGAAGGATAAAGCAAAACAAAATGCAATCTTTCCTTTCATCCTTGGCTATAGACTGTATTCAGAGACTACAAGAACAAGAAACTACACCATAACAACAACAACAAAGAGACCACACCATGATGCAATGGAAATTTTTATTTTACAAATGAAATGGCAAAATTCTGCTGTTGAACTGACCATGAAGAGACACTCTGACTGTATACCTTAGAGGTGAATTTTCCCAGTTCATTAATTAGTCTCACTGATACCTAAGTCTCTCTGGAAGAAGTACAGACCAGATTTAACCATGATAATACTAACGGCTGGCAAAATTTAGTAAAAGAAGCAATAGTATATTTCAATTTCTTTTTCCTCTTGAAAACATGCTCCATTGCCCTATGAAACTTAAAGATTGTGTCCCAGCCAAAAAGATTAAAAGCTGTAGGATAGAGAATTGTAGAGTATACTTCTACCTTTACGCTGTGATTTCCATGTCTCTTGGAAAGGTCTGGTTACACCAAAATATTCTTTGCAATAGCATTCAAAGTCCTTACTTTTGTCACATCTGATACCTTTAGAGAATATTCTGAGTTAGAAAGTGAGGCTCCCATGGCAACAGAGGAATTTCTGTAATAGACGTAAGAAAAGGAACAGAAAATTAGGTTGTTAAGTAGCCTTTGTTGCTGGCACATTACAGGCTACCTCAAGAAAAAGCTGAGGTCAACGGGCTGGAATTTAGCTCAGTGGCATAAGCGCCTACCTGGCAAATACAAGGTCATGAGTTTGATCCCCAGTAACAACAACAACAACAACAAAAAAGGTAAGGTCAAGGTCTATTTGAAAGTAAAGTAGCTGAATCTAGCAGACAAGGTACTTGATTTTACATCTGAAAATGTAAATTCTAAGGCTCTTCTTTTACAACACATTTTTTTTTCCCAATTTGGAAGGATGCAACTATTAAGTTACAGGAGCTCTATAAAGAATTTCAAAAGTAATAGTTTCAATTCCTTAGTGGAGATACAATTTCAAAATAACTAAAAAGTAGAGAGCAAAGGTGAGGGAAAACTAATCAGTCTTAATGATAAGAGGGACACAAATGCCTATGATTCTTTCATCTTTACACTACAGGTCTTAGCTATGTAAAACAAAAGCATAGGGGAATGGGCACCAGAGTATATGACTCATCTGCAGCTTAGCTGCCAAATTCATTTATTATGAACTCAGACCTTCAGTTCCATCAGCTCACTGATAACGGACTAATTTCCTGAGCTGAAAAAGCAAGGAGGAGCCAGACTGAACCAAGATAAGGGCAATGGGTGGCAAAACTATGCAAAGTATATAAAAGTTTACCTAGGAACTTTCCGAAATTCCTACTCATTTAATGCATAACAAGAACATTATGAAAATGTTTCAAACTGCAAAAATAACACTTATGTACTAATTAGAACATCTATTCATTAATCATGACATTGACCAGAGTTTCTTTATTCAGAGAAATAAACATAATTTCATCCCTTCTTGTATGAGTCAAAGAATACATTTTAGCGGTGGCTGCCCCCAGGGGGAGAACCACCGAGATCCACGCCATGTTGGAACTTAGGGCCCTGGGAAACAAACTTGCTCACCTCCCTGGTAAGCAGCCGTGGCTTGGGCAAGCAGCGGCCGTCCCAGGGGGAGAACCAGCCAGCCAATTCATGCCATGTTGGAACTTAGGGATCTGTGAAACCAAGCAACCCACTGGCCTCCCTGATAAGCAGCCATGAGCCTACCAGCGCTCGGGCTGAGAATCAAACACCACCCCACCCCACCCCCGTTAGCAAATGGGAGCCAGAGGTCTCAGCATCTCTTGGGAGGTTGACCATATGCAATATAGCAAATAGGGGGGATTTCCCTCTACCATCTCTTTGAAGGCAAATATTGTTCACTGTTTTGCTTTGTTCTGATTAATTGTATTGCTCTATTCAATATTCTGTTTTGATAAGTTCTATAATGTTCTGTATTTGGTTTGACAACTATTGTGAAGATAACGAGATATACTATGGTACTTATTACTGTTAGCCCGGTAACCTGCTGTGAAGTTCTGTATCAATTTCATTGCACTGTCTCAATTGGCTTTGTTCTGTCTTGTTCTGTTGTATTTCACTACCTTCAAAATAATTTTTAAAAAAAATTTTTTTACCGAAACTTCATTCCCGAGTCTCTTGAAGACCGAGCAGAACAATGAAATTCTGTAGCACCTGAACCCTCAAGGATCCTTTGTAGATTTCTGTCTGTTATGCCACCTCCTAGTAAAAAGAACAAGTAATATATTAAGTGGAACAAAATCTTGCATAAAATATAGAGAACAATACTATTTACTGAAAATCTTCATTCTGAAATTTCTTATTGATTAAAAAACTACTCTTTCTACATTAGAATGAAAAAGAATGAGAAAAGTAATAAAAGATGCATACTATAGGTGCTAGAGCACTATTAAGCCATAGAACTTATATAATAGAATCTTATATTCATTAGTTTATATGGCAATGCTATATTGTATATTATTGACTTTAAAACAATTGCTCTGGGGCAAGAAAAACCATTCAATACTCCATCCTAGTCCTTCAATTTAAGCAAAATCAAATTAAAATGAAAAGCAAGGATAAGTTTGAGGAAAAAAGTATAGAAATGCAATTTCAGAGATGTGTCTGAGAGAATTTGTAAGGTTTTCCTTCTGGCTCAGGATTCCAAGAGTGCACCTGACTTCACTGGAAATGGGAATAAGGCAAAGTGCTACCTAGTTTATCCATTACCATATCAACTTATTGTTTCATTTCAAAGAAAGATTTGATTCTACTTTATTAATACCACACTACCAAATACTTTAACTGCTTTGTCACTGTTGTTATAACTAGTGGTACAGTCATACTGGTGAAATCTAAGAAGAATATATGCTGGCTTCACCACTGTAGCTCTTCACAGCTGTGTGATCTCAGATAAATCATTTAAATTCGTTAAGCCTCAACTTTTTCACCAATAAAAGAGGATGCCACTGTCTACCTCACAAACCTGTAAGGATTAAAAGACAACATAAACTAACTGTGGAGGCTCACCTATAATCCTAGCATTTTAGGAGGTTGAAACATGAGGATCACAAATTTGAGCCCAGCCTGGATGACCTAGAAAGACCCTCAATTTTTAAAGGAATTAGGATTTAACTCAGTGGTAAGGCCCTGAGTTTAATCCCCAGAATGATCAATCAATCAATCAATCAATCAATAACACAAGTTTGTAATTTCCTTCTAAAAAAATAAAACATCTGGGCACTAAACACATGTTATCCACAACTTTAATATATAGACAATACATTTTCCAAACACAGTTAACATAGCTTTGCAGTTAAAAGGGATCTCAAAGAACTAGTTCAATATTCCTGTCTGTATAGATGAGGAAAATAGAGTCTAAATATAAAGTCTGCCAAAAAAATGTATACATGCTTCAGGAAAAGAAAAGAAGTGTGACTTTTTTCAAGAGGTGGTATTATCCTTTTATGAGGGACCTGAGGGGATATCACAGAAAACCTACTACACTACCAGCCCTTAAAGAAGTTGAAAATGCATGTGTAGCAATCTCAATGACCAAAGCCCATGCAGCAGTTTGCTGTGCTAACAAAATCTGAAAGCTAATAGCCACCACTTTGAGCACCTCTTGCTATTGCAGAGGCCAAACGTGACTTGTATTAATCTCATCATATCTCAATAAATTTAATATTAAAATATTTATACAAGTTTTTTTTTCCTGAAGTGCAACTCATTAGGACTTCAGATTGATTTATCTAGGAAGTTTAACTTGCTTATATTTCCAAATGTCATAATCTGCTTACAATTCTATTCTTCAAGCTCAAGTAGAATGATTACTTCACATTCAATCATTTTTTACACCTCTCATATAATCTACATATAATTGATGTGTAATTAACATTTGCTTGGTAGGTTAAATAAATTAATCAAAAACTTTTTTCTATACAACATCTTCTGACTTAAGACTGTTAGCTTTTCAGGAAGTAGTTTCATACATAACTGCATCCCAAGTAATGCTTTGTACACAGCAGAAACTCACTATGTATTAAGCAAAGGTACTCTTAAAATAAACAACTGTCAGAAGCTGAATTTGCTAAGAAAATACATTTACATTTCCTGATTACCTCACTTTGATAGATAAAATGCATTCTCTATCTGTTCATGTTTCAAGGACTAGCTACAGGTCAAAGACTCCCCAATATCTGACAATACATTCCACTTGGCCTCTTTTATAAAGTTGCCTTTTATGTAGTTGTTAGTACTTTGAACTTATTTAACCAGAATCTAGTCAAACTTTCCACTCTACCAGTTATAGGAAAAACTCAGGCCAGAGGAATAAGCTAAACAGTATCAAAACGAAACAACCTGATAAATCCAAAAAGTAGGACATTCTTTAACTTAAGTGGTCCAATTTTTTTCTTCCCTTCTATAATTAGGAATCAAACATAGGGTGCTTTACCACTGAACAACAACTGCCAATCCTTTTTACTTTTTATTGAGATAGGGTTTTACTGAATTGTTAAGGCTACCTTCAAATCTACAATACTCCTGCCTCAATCCCCTACGAAGGTAGGATTATGTGTGTGTGTGTGTAACCATGCTTGGCCAAACTTTTTAAATAGCATTTTCTTTTAAGCAAGAAAAAAACTCTCTATATTAAAGAATATTAAGATAAATAAATGCAATGCTTTTTCCTTGAGTGGATCCTAGTGTGCAGATATCAACTATAAAATACATTTTGCAACAACAGAAGAATGGCATGGAACAGACATTAAATGGTATTAAAGAATTAGTATTTATTTTGATAGAGGTGATAATGGTATTATACAGTAAAATCTTTTTATAGAGAAGCACAAAGATAAAAAGTCATGATTCCTTTAATTTAACTTTAAAATATCTCAGGATAAAAGAAGATAATACAAATGTGGCAAAATGTTAAAACTAGGGAATGAACATATAATCATTCATTATTCTGCTTTCTATGTTTATGAAAATAACAAAAATAATAAAATAACTGCTTTTTTTTAAACCCTGCTTTTATATTTGTCTCATTCTGATTCCAGATTGCCTCATCCAAATCTTTGAAAACTACCCTACTTCTTCCTTTCTAGTAAGTCTTTATGTGCTTAATTGATCTTATGGTTATCATTAGGAGAATATGCTTAAATTATTCTGACTACAAAAAAATCTGGCCATCAGAGATACTCATGAACTAATGCATTATTATATTTATCTAGGGATGTCATTTAAGCATTTGGCCTTACACAGTGTAGCTGTCTTACCAGAAATGACATCTAAATTTATAAAATTCTATACTGTTGGAAAGCAAACATGGAGAAATCCCCAATCCTAAACTATTTCCTTCTTTACTCCCCTATGATCTATTGTTAGGATGTTAGAAAGTTTTAAATTCCATTACATATATTGCAATAAAATGTTTTAATCAAACTATATATACTTCTCTCTGAACATCATGCTATATAATACTTGCTCCCACATTTTCCTGATGGCTGTGCTCCATTACAGTCCAGCATTATGCTAATAAATGGAGATAAATAAATACCTGGCATTATCACAATCCTGCCTTTTGCCTGAAAAAAAGAAAAAAAGAAAAATTTAATAGCTTTCTCTTATTTGGGATAAGGCAGTAAGAACAGAAAAATGAGTCAAAGTTATATTTTAAATTTTAAAGTTTAATTTTCAATATTGTCTATATTGGGGAAGGGATCTTGGGCAAGCAGAATGTCCAACACTAACTTTTGTCTACAAAGTTATTTTAACATATTGTTTTAAAAACTCAGATTATACGATATAATAAAGGATATCCTTTACAAGAGGACACAATACAGTGGATCCTTGAGTTTCAACTGGCCTAACATACAAGCAACTTGGGTATGACTGGAATTTTGGGTTGAACTTGCAACCGAAGTCTTGAACTGCAACCTCAATGCCAGCTGCTTGCATGGCTGTAACAAAGATGATGCCAGAAAATTGTATGAAAGTGTATGTTAGCATACATAAGCATCAATCTGAGCCCAGAGGCACATGTTTGTGGACGTGATTTCAATCAGTGCTTTATATAATCACTACAACTACTGCTATCAAAATAGCCCCATAAAAGCTAGAAAAGCAGCTAAGGAAGGGATGGGAAGGAAAGCAATCACAATCAAAAGAAGGAAACTATGGAGAAATATGAGAGTGGCATTTACTAATATGTACAGCATGTCACAATCCACCATTTTGACAATCTTACAGAGAAAAAATTTGTATAAGGAAGTTAGTGTTGCTAAAGGTATCACTCAAATTAGTATGTCATGATTAACAGTGTCAGATGAGGTAGAAAAGCTCCCAGAAGGCAGTTAATGGCTTGAGTCCATAATTTATGAAAAAGCTAGGATTATAAATGCATATCTCGAATGATAATGGTGAACAACTTATGCCAGTTAAGTAGTGGTTTCATAATTTTAAAGTGAGAACTGGGGCTCATCGTGTAGGCATAGTGAAGCAGTCAGTGGTGATAAAAGAGCTTCAGAAAATTAAATACACCACTTTGAAATGATGACACAAAGAAATGGCTTTTGCCCAAGTTTTCAACTATGATGAAGCTAACTTTTTCTGGAAGAAAATGCCCAGGAGAACACACTTTACCCAGGAAGAGAAGACAATGCCAGGCCACAGCCTGTGAAGGACAAACTAACCTTACTGCTATGTGCCAATGCAAGTGGTGACCCAAGATAAAGTCTCTTTTGGTTTATCACTCTGAGGCCCCTAAAGTGTCCAGAAAATATAAAATGAAGAATAGGTGATGGGTCATATGGAGATGTAAAACAAAAGCCTGGTGTAATGGCTCATACACTGTGTCAACTTGAGAAGTCTAGAAGTTTAAGTAATTCAGCAGAGGGGAAGGGTTCTCCCTGTGTAAACATCCTGTGCAAGAGGAGGACCTAGACATGGTGTAAGTGCTGCATCTGCTCAGGGGCAGGTAGCCTGCTTACAATATAAGGGAGAAAAAAGGCTTGCTTCCCCATTTTGTGCTCTGGTTGCTTTGCTGTCATTTGTCACTTTGGAGTATTGCCCTTTTGCCATGCCACCCTGCCTTGGAGCCAGATGATAAGACTGAAACCTCCACAAACTATAAACTAAATAAAACTTTTCCTCTTTAATTTGGGTGTTGAGTATTTTGTCCCAATAACTAAGACACTTGGGTAACAAGAGGAGTTTTTCTTGAATTGATTGGGGAGGCTTTCTGTCCTACTAAGAAATATCTATAGGACAAAAGTTTACCACTCAAGGCTCTCCTCATCACAGACAATGCTCCTGCTCATCCATGAGATTTGGAAGAAAAACTGGAAGAAGTCCCACGGCTCTCAAGTTGAGTTCCCCTCACGTAATACAACTCCTCTACTGTGGCCTATCGACCAACAGCTTATGGCTATAAGAAGCTATATATCAAGGAACTGTTCCTAAAGTGCTTCCAGGTGGTCTGAGGTACAGATTTAACCTTAAAGAGTACCAGAAGGAATATTACAACATCCTTTCCTGTGCAGGGTTACAGTAACTGAGAAATCCTGGGCTAATGTTTAAGGACACTGAGATCTTCCTGGAAGAAACGTATGGCCTAAAATTACACAGGAGAGAAACTTTGAAGGTTGTGTAGAGGAGCCTGAGTCTTCAGTTGACCCTGTGGCTGATGACACTGTCACTATAGCAGAGCCCACAGGCTTGCGGGTAGATAGTAGTAATCCTGAGGAACTGGCAGAGAACACTCAGAGGAACTATCTACAGAGAAACTTCAGTGACTTCTAGCTGAGCAACAGAGAATGGCAGCTGAGGAGCTTTCTGAAAAGTGAATACCAACAATCAGTGCAGCAAAGTTCTTCTTCGGAAATAAAGGAAATTCTGAAAAAAAATGGACAGAGTTGCAAACATCTGTAGAGAAGACCCACCCAGAGTTGCATTGACTTGCTTAATAACAATGCCATGTTATACTACAGAACAGTGCTAAAAGAAGGAAGCAGACAACTTTAAAACAGTTTTTAGTTCTGAAAAGGTTGAGACCTAGTGAGCCAGAAGCAGGTTCTAGGTGGGCTACAGACTCTCTTAAGGAGAGATTCCTGATGTTCTTATGGAAGGGGACTGTACTTAAATAACCACCTTCCATTTCATCCTCCCTTCCTACAACTCACAGACGTCAACATGAATGGTGAGTACAGTACAAAATTGTTGTTTCTGATACACTAAGCATATTTTATAACTTTTTGGTGAATACACTAGGAAAATTACTGGTGTTTCTGGTAAATTAAGCACATTATACAACTCATTTTTATTACGAAGAAGTTAAGGGAGCACGTGCTTTGGGAGGTTCAGGATGCATTATGGGTATTTGCATTATTTCTTATGGGAGAAACAGTCTTGGCTTACAACCAAATTGAGTTATAACCAGCCCCTGCAAACAAATTGAGTTCAAAAGTCAAGGGTCCACTGTATAAATACTGAATAATCACACTACCTTAAGAAAAGCCTTACAGAAAATGACACATATGCCATGCACGGTGTTACATACATTTATTCCCAGCACTTGGGAGACTGAGGCAGGAGGATTACCATGAATTCAAGGCCAGATTGGGCTATCTAGTGAGTTCAAGACCAGCCTGAACCACTAGCAAGATCCTGCCTTAAAAAACCAACCAAACAAACAAAACCCTACAAACAAATAAATAAAAAATCCAGAAAAATGACACTAATTTTGAGTTCTTAGTATGTCACGGGATGAGAATAGTCAAAATTCAAACAAGACTGTAAACCAGGCATGGTGATGCCATGCCTGAAATCTCAGTGCTCAGGAGGCTGAGGCAAAAATACAAGCTGTGAATTTGAAGACAACATGAACTATATAGGAGACCATCTCAGAAAACAAAACAAAAACAATAACAAAACCACAACATTTTAACAAAGAAACCAGCTTAGGTGTCCATGAACAAATGACAAATGAATAAAGAAAATGTGGAATATACAGACACAATGGAATAACAACAAGAAAAACATCATGTCATTTGTAGAAAAATTGAACCAGAGACCATCGTGTTACATGAAATAAGCTAGATTCAGAAAGACAGCTATCACATGTTTTCCTCATATGCTGAGTCTAAAAAACAAAAACAAAACAAAATATGGCATCAAAGCAGAAGGGAGACTATTAGACAAGAGGAAGGAAATGGGGAGGGGAGTAATAGAGAGCTGGCTATGATAAAAATATGTTATACACATATAATGAAAATACCCCCACTGAAGTCCAATGTTCTATAAAATTAAAAGGTACTAATAAAATATATTTTAAAAAGAAAAAAGATTTTAATAGAAAAAAAAGCATAACATGATTCTAGAATACTGAGGGGCAACCCATTCAAACCTTATATCCTCAATTAAATTCTTTCATTTATCATACCAATTAAACAAAACCATGTGTTTATTTAACTGGAACTACAAGAATTAAATTTTATTTTATTTTTATTTTTTGGTACTGGGGATTGAACTCATGACCTTGTACTTGCCAGGCAGGCGCTTATGCCGCTGAGCTAAATCCCCGGCCCTAAATTTAATTTCTGATAATTCTGGGATTATCTCCCATTTATGCTTCCAAGGGCCCATTCAGCTTCTCCAAAAGTTATTTTTTTCACTTATAAGATCCCTTTTCTCCCTCCTCTTTTCTTACTAGTATGTTATATATAATAGGTTCCAAATTCTAACCATCCCTTTGAAGCATCTTTCTTTATGAACTTCCTTATGGTATATACTTACATATACACTCAATCTATTTTTTTCCTCCTGCTAATGCATCTTTGTCAGCTAATTAGCAGGTCCTTAAAGAATTAAATATAAGAAGGTGGTAAACCCTCTTAATACAGTAAACAAGAGAAAATTTCTTCTTTCATTTCCCTTCAAGAAAAAGTTTCATTCAAGGATGACAGTTAACAAAGAGGTATATTTATGCAACAAAATTTCAGGTAATGAGTACAATGAAAAAAAAGAAAGCAAGGTAACAAAATAAAGAGTAAAAGAGAAGTGTCTATTTCATAGAATTTACTAAGTATTAGAAAAATTAAGTGGGAACAGGTATGTTTCATACTGTCAAATGTGCTACATAAAGCAAGATTTACTATTTGTAAAGCTGAAGTAAGTTTAGGAAAGAATAAAAGTTACATTTACCTGTTTTTTCCAAATGAAGGCTTTCCAAAATAAACACAAATGATATTTTAAGAGATGAATTCTATCACTTTGGGGGGTGGGAGAGATCCATAAAAGATTATTTAGAATTGTCTGCTTACTTAAGGCTACCACAGTGACTTAACAATATAAAGCACTTAGTATGTGCCAGATATTGTGTGAAACAACACCTTGTAACTATTCTGGAACACAAGTGTTATCATCATTCCAACACTGCAGATGAAGAAAGTGAGATTTCAGATGGCTAGGTAATTTGTCCAATGTCACTTACTAAGCAGCAAAATCAGGATTTAAGCCAGGATTATAATCCTACAAACCTGCTTTCTGGCCTGTGTATTATACTTGTAGGTAGTGACTTCCAGAAGTTAGTGTATGAAAATATTTAATCTATCTCTTCCTGTCAACCAAGGACTACCATATAAAACACAGAGAAACATATATACATATAGATATTCTGAAATGTAATATATAACTATGACAATTATATCTTCTTTTTATTGATTATGAAGGTTAGTGGGTTTCATTTTGGCAGAGTCATACATGCACATAACATACTTTCATCATTAGTTTGCCCCTAGCCCTCGATTGTATGTTTTTTTCTATTCCTTAGTTAGCAACCTTTTAAAATGGAAACTTAATTCACCAACTCTAATTTAAAATGCTTTCAGCTTACCTACTGTACCAAATTCTGGCTATCATTATTCTCTTCACCTGCAACATTTTGATCATTCTTCAGTAGATTAAACTATGCTTGCTTCTGTTTCCACGCCTGTACATTTATTTCTTTGGGCAGAACAATTCCCCCACTCTCTCTATAACTACTTTTACATGAGTAACTCCCAAACATCCTTCAGCTGTACATTTCATTAATGTACATTTCAGCTGTACATTTCATTAATGTACTAGTAAGTCAAATCTGTATTCACTAACTTCGAAGTGTCAATAAAAAAGTCATACTCCAAATACAAAATTATCCCTTTCTGCTCTACAAATGATGCTAGCTCATCAGGAGAACTCATACCAGAGTAAAATGTATTTGCTACTATACTAAAAAAATGGAGGAAAATGAAAGAATGTAATTTTAATTTTGGAATTTACCTGCAAATGATTTTTTTCAGAAATTATATATGAGATCACCTGAGTATATATGAGCTGACAATGAAAAAAATATGATTCAAAGTTAGGCATTGCTGATGGCAAAGAAATGTAAAATGTGCTGCGCTTATCCAAATTACATCAGATCATCAGGCAGCATTTACAATCTGATTTGAAGAGCTTTGTTTATTGAAAACACTCATGTGATAGAAATAAGAATTATATAAATAACATCACCACCTGGTTGCTTTTTCCTTCAGTAATATTTGGTTTCACAGCATAGTTGAACAACAGAAAGGAGTAACCACAACAGTCTTAGGAAGAAAAAAAAATTGCTTATACCTGATCTATGAGTCGCTTTATTAGAGGTAGTCCTTCTAATGCTGAACTATCACATCCACTGGTCAATACTCGTTCAAATCCCAATGTTACAAGGGTCTCTAGAGCTGCCACTGGATCACGAACCATGTCAAAAGCTGAAATAAATTTTGAACAAGTGTGCAAAACTGCAGTGCTATATAGTTTACATACAGTGGTATACTGACGCCAGAGTATACTGGCTTATAAACCCCAATTAAATAGGAATTCTTCAAGTCAGATTGTTAATACAATGGCATCTTGAAATTAATCAAGGTGGAGGACATAAACCACAAAAATCAGAACACACGAGAAAATCAGAGGTCTTTTTTTCCAGGTGCTAGTTTTTATTAGCATACTATAGCCTGAATACCATTAGTATATGCATGATCGTTATTAGAATACATTTATTTTTGCTTATTTACATAGCAAGACCTATGTACTTCAGGCTGGTTTTGAACTTATTATGTAGTTCACACTGCTCTTGACTCACAGTGATACTGCTGCCTCAGTTTTCAGAGTGATGGGATCACAGGTATGTATCACCACATCCAGCATGGTACACATTTTAACTGGCCTATCTACTTTAAATGCACATAAAAGGTGAACAGTCCCCAATTCTTCAGTAATTATAAAAGTTTCTTTTTAAAATAAACTCAAGATTTTATTTAAGGAATATTATTAAATAAATGTGCAAAAGAGAGCATTCAATATGATAAAATTGTTTAAGTGTAATAGGTAAGTGACTCGATATGGGAAACTGCTCTAAGACTTCAGATAAACCAGATTATATAAAATGAAACATTATACTCACTAGTTCTAGTAAAAACACTGGCTCACATTCTCATTATGGTTTTATACTAATCCATTTACCTGACATAGTTAACGCTTCTAACATAAGGACAACTGTTTTCAAGAGACTATATGAAGTTTCAATTTCATTCTACTTTGTAAGAAATTTTGCTCCTCAGAAGGGAGAGGAAAGTGATCTAGGAAACTCAAAACAGAAAAACTTTGGTTCCAGCATTATTATATGACAGCAAAGTTCCCATCTATGTTAGTAGGTACTAATGGTTCCCTGGGATGGGCTTCTTCTTTTCAACCTTTAGCATACACAAGCAGCGAAACTACTATAGCAGATTTTCCTTTTTCAGTAGCAACACTTTCTCACTAGTGATTATATGATCATACTTTCTAATTAAATAAATAAGTGCAAAAGTGTAGTACCAGGACAATGCAAAATTGCTACAAATTATGTAAGTATTTCTGTTAAACCTTTTGGAGGAAAGGAAATGAATAGAAATTTGAAATCATTTTCTAAGTTTACAAACAGAAAAAATATATTTTATAGGGCTAGTTTGCTTTTAGGCTATTTAGCACATAAAAGTTTTAAACTATATGTTTTTCCAGTAAGTGTTCACTAATTTAAAATACTTTTTTCTTGAGTGTGGCTGGCCTCAAGATGCTGACTTTAGGCAACCTAACTTTTTTTATTGTTGATTTATAAGTACTGCTAACATCAAGTCAAGCAAAACATTTTTCTGGTCATGCCATACATTTCAAAAGAAACAAAAATAATGAATATACCTAACTTCTATAACTGGATATAGATATTGATATGCACTCTACTCTCTGAATGCTATTCTAAAAAAGGGGGGAGGCATTTAAAACCTTTTTAAGAATATAATCAAGGGAAAATGCAAAAATTTGAATGCTTTATTTTTATGTGCAATGCCAATGTAAAGGTGACATTTGCTCATCTACTTCAAGAATCAGCCAAAGAATCATACCACAGTACTGTGTGCACACCCATGTTTACATCAGCACAGTCTGTAATAACTAAATCTTGGAAACAACCCAAATGCCCATCAAGATGTTGGGGAGCTAGTGGTGGTCATGGGCTGAGAAAAGAACTAGGAAGTCGGTCTGCCTTTCCTGTGAGCTAGTGGCAGCCACTGGCTGTGAAAATAACCAGGAAGTCAGTATGCCTTTCTGGTGAGCCAGCTGCAGCTGTGGGCCAGGAAAGCCAGCAGTGACCATGGGCTGGGAAAAGAACCAGGGAGTCAGCCTGCCTTTCTGTGAGCCAACTGGCATGGGGGCTGGGAGATAAGAAGAGCCTCTTCTCCTCTCCCCCTTGTGTAGGCAAGTGGCTGATTCTGAGGAACACAAGCTGGGATGATAGCAACTGAGCTACAAAAACAACTTAATGCTTGTACTGACTGACTTTGCAGACCTGGGGCCAGCAGTCTTGAGTATCTGCTTAGAGGCTAACAACATGCAATATGGCAATTATGAGGAATTTCCTTCTGTCTTGTTTTTGAAATTCAGTATTGTTTCCACTATTTTGTTGTGTTCTGTTTCACTGTTTTGTTTTTTGTGGGGAGGGATTTTTGGCACCAGGGATCGAACTCAGGACTTCCACCTGCCAGGCAGGTGCTTATGGTGCTGAGCTAAATCCCCAGCCCTGTTTTACTGTTTTGAAACTAAAAAATAATAAATAAAGTATGATCTTCTGGAAAAAAAAATGTGATTTCTTTTTTATACAATAGAGTACTACTTTGCCATAAAGAAAAACAAGCTTAAGATATTTCTAGCTAAATGGATACACCTTGAGACTATACTCTTAAGTGAAATAAATTAGACACACATGTTCAAATACCATATTGTTTCTCTGGAATAAGAAACTGAAAGTATAATTAAGAACCAAAATGTACAGTAAATATTGGTAAATAGAAAGAAAAATGTTCAAATGAAAAGGGGAACAAGAGAGGGGGAAGGGGAAAACAAAAGAAGGGACAAGAAAAAAAGAATAAAAGGAAAAAATGAAAACAAAGCTTTTATAAATGAGGGGAAAGAGGGGTTGAAGGGCGGTGAGGGGAATGGGAAAAAAGCATCAGCAAGATAATACGATCCTGATGATGGGTGTGTTCATGTGTATCTAAAATGTACATAATTGTAACTACCTGATTTGTGGACAAGAAGCATTTCTTTATATAATGTATATAAGTTACCAATCATGAAAAGTAATTTTGTATTCTATAGTAGACATCTGTTCATTGACTAGCAACTATTTCTTGATTTCCCCTTCCTAACAATGCCCAATTTTTCTTCAAATATCCAACCTCTTTCCCCGTAGGAAAAGAATACTGTCCTCACTGACCCCTAGCTCCAGTATAAGTTTGTCTGGCTTAGGTCTGCCAGTACATTTCACTGCCACAGTATTTTATTCTTCTTAGCAGTACACATGACTTCAAATTAAAATGAATCTCAGGACAGCTATTTGTTTAGATACATGCAATTGCAAGCAATATTTAACCTAGCCCTCTACTCATATTCCACCACCACTTTCAACAATTTTTCTTAACTAAGCCTTCAAAATTCCTAGAAACCAACTAGAAACACTGTAAACACTTTAGAACTGTGACCCTTAGGCAGGTGACACCTGATACGATTCAACAAAACTTCTAAAACGGAAATAACTCACCTCGATGAAAAGTGACTGGCAGAGGACGGCAAAGAGCTATAAAAAGAAAGCCATATAACAGGATTAAAAAAGAGGCAATCACTGAATAAACACTTCTCAAAAGAGGAAGTATATATCCCCCACCCTAAATAAAAGAAGTACAAATGTCAATAATTACATGAAAAAAGGTTCAGCAACTTTGCCCATTAGAGAAATGCAAATCAAAACAACACTGAAAAACTAGCCATCACCAAGAACTGAAAAAACAAAACAAAACAAAAAAAAAACTCTCCTACCTTGTTGGTTAGAATGTAAACTAGCACAAGCTAGGGAAATCAGTATGGCAATTGCTCAAAAAACTAAAATTAGAAATTCCTTTTGACCTAGCAAAACCTTTTGCAGTTATCTTCCTAAAACAGTTAAAGACCTCAGATGACAGGTGATACATGTGTATTTATGTTTATAGCAGCACAATTCATAACAGCAAAATCTTAAACACTGCCTAGAGGCTCATCAAGAAATGAATGGATTTTAAAAATGTAGTATAGATACACAAATAGAGTACTACTCAGAAATAAAGGATAAATTTGAGTCATTTGTAGAAAAATAGATATAGCGTAGATTACCATAATGCTAAGTAAAATAAATCAGGCACTGAAAGCTAAATATCTATTGCATGGGTTCTATGAGAAACCCAAAGTATAAATAAAGAATACAATAAAAGACAAATGATTGGTTGGGCATGGTGTACATGCCTGTAAATCCCAGAACTCAAGAGGCTGATGCAGGAGGACTGCTGCAAGTTTGAGATCAGAGAGAGCTACATGATGAGTTCAAGGTCAACCTGAATTACAGGGCAGGACCCTATCTCAATAAAACACAACACAACACCACACAGATGACAGGGACAAAGACTCTGGGGATAGGAACTGGACCTAGAGACAGAAGGAGACAAGAGGATAGGGAAGGGAAGGGGAATTAAAATGATTAAAATGTGATATGCATATGTTCCAATTACCCAAGATGAAAGTGATTATTATTTTTTGAGACATGGTGTTGCTTTGTAGTTCAGGCTGGCTTTGAACTCACTATGTAGCCCATGCTGGCTCCAAACTGTTAGTCATCCTCCTGCCTTAGCCTCTCAAGTGCTGTATTACAGGTGTGCATCACCATGCCTAGCTGAATGTAATTATTATATATCACAAACATATATGTTGTAACCTAACTCAAGCACCGCCATTCTGTTCTGTATGAGCCGTGGTCTTTGTCCTGAAAAGAACTTTGCGCCTCCCAAATATCCCCTGCACAGCCACCAGCCTTTGTTTCCCGTAAATTCCTCAGCACAACTCCCTAGGCAAACAACAAGATGTCCCATTTCCTCAGGAATACACAGATGTGCTGATGAGCTAATTTTTCCCCTAAAATGGGCCTGTTTCTGGGAACAACCTGCCTCTTGCCTTCCCAACCCCCTTTTGCAGTTTTCCCCTTTATAAGTCCCTCTAATCCTTAACCCAGTTGCATAGCAGTGTAAATTCCACCTGCACTCTGGGTCGCTGGATACCAGCCTAAATAAAGCGCTCCTTTATCCTTCAAGACGTCTTGGCCTTTTATCTTTTTTTCATAACTTTTGATCTTTGATTTTCAGGGTACAACAATATACTAATAGAAAAAAACAAAAAGTCATCTATGATTACTATATACAGAATTTTCCATGTTAGCTGAAACTTTATACTTTCTTCTAAGAAGAATATGAACTAAAATAAAAACAGAACAGCAGCCTTACAAATTCAAGTGTTCTCTTTTTACTAAACTCTGATTTATAGATAAAATATTATCATCCACACCTTAAAGAACACCAAATAAAAACATCTGGCAACTATAAAGAAAGCATTGTATCTACTCTTACTTGTTCCTCTTTTTTTTGGTACCAGGGATCGAACTCAGGACCTCGTACTTGCCAGGTAGGCACTTTTGCCGCTGAGCTAAATCTCCAGCCCTCCTCTGAGGATCTTAAGAATACTTATCTTAGTAATGTAATAGTTTACTTCTAACCTCTCCCTTTCTCTCCATACCCATTGATTGCAATAGCTTTTGAAAGATTTTGGTGTAGTGGTTAAAGGAACCAAGGTCAGTATTACAAAAAAGTGTGACTTCTCAGTCACACTTATGGACACATCTTACCTATTTTAAACAGGATGCAGTGATTTAGATTTTTGAGGTAGAGGTCATGTGTGGTAAAAGCTTTCTTAATTTTTTTTAGTTTCTGTGTAGATCATCTAAATAATGCTTAAAATAGGATGTATAAGTATCTACAGGTATGAATGAAAACTAAGTTTTGTGATATTTTTCTGCACTGGGAGCATAAATACAATCATCTCAGATGTGAATTCTTACCCACAAAAGACATGCACAGCTCTTTGTCAATATGTCCATCTTCAGTCAATGCCCCAAATACCAAACCATCGGCACCATAAAGCTTGGCAAGTTGAATGTCAGCCTTCATCACCTCAATTTCACGATCTGAATACAAAAAATCACCGCCACGTGGCCGAATCATCACAAAAACTGGGATCTGGACACTCTGTTTCACTACTTGAAGAACACCTGTGAAAACAGCAAACCAACTAAAGTTCAAATGTGAGTTAAAGGGTCCAGAAAGTCAATAAAATATTACATGTATGTTTGTTCTTGCTATTACTTCTAAAAGAAAGAGCTGACTGAGGAAACTAGAGAAAAGTAGACATAAAGAAAAGGCTAGTAAGAAAAATGTATATATTGGGGGAAAGTAAGCAATGGGGAAGTCAAGAACTAACAAGAGCAATTTAGAAAACTGAGGATACAATATAGAAGCACTTGTCAGTTTCCCCAACAAAAATCCTTCTGACTCAGAACTCTTTTATTGGTTATGACATTTGAAAGTACATTAACTACTAGGCTCAGTGTTCTGTTAGTAGATTCCCCAGGACCAAGTTCCTCCTTCCTAATTGATTATAGCTCTATTTAAAATCTACTATATAGATGGTTAAATATTTCCAAAATTTATGTTCCCTAACTGGATAATTAGCAAAACTTTTTCTGAAAGAGATACTCAAAAAGTAGCAAAATTCTATCTATTTGTGGTATTATGTACAAGATTTGTGACAAGAACTAGTAGTTGTATACCAAATATGAATCTTACAAGATCTGTGACAAGCACCAATAGTTGTTTACCAAATATGAATCTTCTTTTCCTTGCTAAAAGAACCTAAATTTTGTAGAGAAATTTTGTAGAAGAGAAATATGCCCCATATCAAGCATTGAATCATGATTGGTGTTGCAAAAAAACAGATCATTCTCTATAGATACTGCAGGGATTTTAGAATAATAATGCTAACATCAATATCAGAATAGCATGACTTTAGAGTAAAAAATTCTGCTTTTAGGACCAGGGATTCAGCTCAGTGGCATAAGTGCCTGCCTGGTAAGCACAAGGTTGCAAGTTTGATTCCCGATACCAAAAAAAAAAAAAAAAGTTCTGGTTTTGGTCAAGACAGAGTTACAGGAACTAGATTATCCTCTTTCCCATACTAACAAAAAAAATGGACAAATGTATAAAATAATACTTTGAATATCAAATAACAAAAGACTTTGATCCCTGACAGAAAAGAAGTAAGGTAAGTTTGATGTTTGACCCAGTTTACTTCCTGGAGAGTCTCAATGATGCTGCATGGGAACAGGGAACCTCAATGGAGCCTACAGAATTCTTAGAGTTGAGACAAAGTTTGGAATCCAAGAAGACCATGGTAGCTACAGCTGCAGGAAAAACTACTAGGAAGGAGAGAAAAAGAACTCTAGATATATGCAAAGAAGCCCCTTTAATATTCAACTAAATACTGACTGATGGGTACAGTAAAGAAACTACACAAGGACAAAAAAAATTACTGAAGAGCATAAGAAAAAAAATGTCTGCCATTTACACCATGCCTATTCCCACCAACTACATAGAAAAACATAGAATCACTGTTATGGTTCATACATTGTGTCAACTTGTGCAGTTTAGAAGTCTGACTCAGAGACTCAGCAGGAGCCAGGGTTCTTACTTTGTAAATATCCTTATACTGTGCATAGGAGGGCAAGAAGGGGAGAAAAAAAGATGGCAGACTAATAGGTAGCATGGTAGACAGCCTCTCTGAGAAAAACAACTCAGATGCTAGAATGTAACACCATGGAGAAGACCAGAAAAAAGGAGAGGGATTCTCGCAACCCAGGAAGAAATTGAGGAAAAAAAAAAGAAAGAAAAGTGTGGATGCAGGGCTGCAGCTGGTCTTATGCTGTGCTGGGCAGAGGGCTGGAGCTGGACACGCTCCCACTGGACCCGGTCCCATGCTGTGCTGGGTGTGTCTAGGAGTTGGGCAACTCACAATCAAGTTGGGATCTCCAACCTGCTGAGATTGGGGGTTGGTGAGCCCAAGACCCTTGGTGGGAGAAGGCACTGCAACAGAGAGCAGAACCAGTGAGGCGAGCTGCACTGACCCATGGTGAGTGCTGGGAACTGAGTCCTGCAGAGTGGGTGACCGGCTTGACAACATATTGGAGTTGGGCGAGACAGGCCTGAACCAGCAACCACAGTGGTGTCATGTCAGTCAGCTGCTCCTGACCCAAAGTGGATTTGGTGGGATCTGCTTGAGCTGGGTCACGCCTCTGGTCAGGACCTAATACCAGGGATGAAACTGTCCCGAACCCGTGACATCCACAGGGCACAGACTAACATGCTGAAGGCACTCACTGGTTGACTGGCTCAGAGGAGAGGGGCCAGCCCACATCGCCCCTGTGTGCACCTCACAGATCAACAGCAAACTGAAGAGGGCAGCAATCCCCTAGTCAGTACGCTTCAGAAAAACCATAAGCAATATGGAAAGGACCTGAGACCTCCACTATACACCTGTCTGAAAAAAAACTAGAAAGAGACAGGAGGAAAAAACAAGAAAAAGCCTGCAGCCTCTGACCCAAGGAAAATAAGTCCAGGAAAAGTTAAATACAGAAAAGATCAAGTGTAGCAAACATGCAATATTGGACACAACCTCAACAGAAATAAAGAAATACTTCCATGACCTCCTCATCAACGAATTTCAATCTGAAATTCTAACTTAAATGAAGCAAGATATAAGAAGATTAATGAAGAAATGCTAAGCACTTCTCAAGAAGACACACACAGATGGAAGAATGGAGGAACCCAGAAAAAGGAGAGAAACCTCTGATGAAGCATATAAATAAAATACAGAATACATGAAACAGATCCAAAGAGAATATCAGGAAATTAAAAACTTCATTGAAAGCTGACAAAATTTCTTGCCAGAAACTAAAGACAGACTTTTAAAACTTGAAGATAGATTTGCAATGTGTGATTGTGAAAGGAAAGATCTCTTAAAAATAACAAGGAACCAGGAAGTAACAATACAAAGGCTAGAAGATGACAAGAGGATCTATAACTTAAGAATAAAAAATGTGAACAAAGAAGCAGGGGAAATGAAATAAAAAGGCTATTCAAAGAAATAATTAAGGAAAAGTTCCCAAGCATAGGAAAAGGAAATGATATTCAGATAAATGGGGCATAGAGAACACCAACCAGCTACAACCAAAACAGATCTACACCTAGACATATAATAATCAAGATCCCAAATGTTCATCACAAGAACAGAACATTAAAAGTGGTCAGAGAAAAGAAATAGATCACCTATAAAGGAAAACCCATCAAAATCACAATAGACTTCTTGACACAAACTATCAAATCAAGAAGAGCTTGGAGTGAAGTATTCCAATCCCTGAAAGAAAATAACCTCCAACCCAGACTGATGTACCCTGCAAAACTATCTCTCAAAATTAATGGAGAAACAAGATGTTTCCATGACAAAGAGGACCTGGGAAAGTTCATGACCACCAATCCAATCCTACAAAAAATACTGAAGGACATTCTAGGGAGAAAAAGAAAATCATCAGGATTCCAGGAACAATGGCAGAAAGGTCTCAATGAACAGGGCAGAGAGTGGAATGAGGAGAAAAGTAAACAACAATGACAGAAAAATAGCATAGCAGAGATGAAGCAGACAAGATTGGTTATAATCTCTAATACAGATGGCCTAGATACACTAACGAAAAAAAACACAGGCAAAGTAGATGAGGAGATAGGGTCCATCCAGATGCTCTGAATAGGAAATACAATCAACCTGAAAGAAGGTTAATGAACCGAAAGTCAAAGGTGAAAAAACAATGCTCTATGTGACAGGGAACCAGAGAGAAATAGGGACAGCTCATCCAACAGCTGCAGATAGGTTGGAAACCCATGATACTTTTGTGCAGAGGAGAACTACTCAGCTATAAGGAAGGAAAACCTTGAGGCTTTACTAAGTAAAGGAATACAGCTCATGATCAAGCTCAGGGGTAAAAAGGTTCAGAAACACTTAGGTAGATAGTGGGTTGCCCACTGAGAAAGTGAAAGGGGAGGAATTATCTAAAAAAGGAAGGCAGAGGACATTATTAATAGAGTATCAGGATTTAAAAGCCACATTATTCTCATCACTCTTAGTTTGATTTTATTCTGTTCCAGTCTGTCTATTCATACTAGATTTGAAAGCACAGACAGTTACCCCCAAAATAGCAGGATATACTACAGTAACTATCCTTAATTTCCTATTAACTTAAACTGAAGCCCTGTATTACTTACACTGTCTTACTATGACTGATCTTATTTGAATCTGGTTTGTTAGATCGCTGTTTTGTTTTGACTGATTTTATTCGAATCTGGTATGCTTGATAGCATCAAGTCTGAGAGTAGAGGCAACTATTCTGAAGATGACAAGATTCAACAGGATAACCATTTGGGTTGGATTATTAACTGCTTTTGAAGTCATATAATGTCTGCAATGTTTTGTTTTTATTAATATTGCTATGTACTGCTATGTCCAATTATACTATGCCTGATGATATAGACAATTCTATTGAAAATAATAAGAGACATCATAGTAACTACTGTAGATCACCTAGTATTGTGGTCCTATATGACTTTTTCGTTTCGTGTTTTTCTAGGAATTTGCTTTGTTGTCCTGTTTGGATTTGTTCTTCCCTCTAATACAGAAAGTATAGGTATACATGTAGAGATTCATACATGCATAGAACTTCTAAACAGTTTATAAGAATTGATTATAGTTATTGTAAAAAAAGAGAGGAAAAGAAAGTATTCTAAAGGATATAACTGCATGTATGTTTAAGTGTGTAAGATTGATAACCATAATTACTAGTTTTTGTTGGATAGGTGAACAGAACTGCTTAAATGTCTACTTTGTATGCTTTACTTATATAACTTGAACAACTACTTCTAAGAGGAAAATATGTAATTATCAACCAGTGATTTCTGTTTTTTTTTGAAATTATGTATTATTTCTATCCTCTTTCTGTTTTTTTTTCCTTTAAATTAAAATTTTTTAAAAAAGGAGGGCAAGGAGATTTTGTGAGTGCTACACCTGCCCTGGAGCCAGGAGTGGGGGGGTGGTGACCTGTGTACAATACAAGACAGGAGAAGAGGCTTGTTTTCTCCCTTTCGCTCTGGCTGTCCTCTTGCTCTGGCTGCTGCCTCAAAGTGTTACCCCAATGCTATGCCACCCTACCTTGAAGCCAGCTGATTATGGACTGAAATCTCCACAAATAGCTAAATAAACCTTTCCTTCCTTCATTTTGGGTGTCAAGTATTTTGCCTCAGCAATGAGAAAAGTAACCAAGACAATCACAGACAGTGAACTGAGTATAAAGAAATGTCTTGCCTCAGTAATGAAAAAAAGTAAGACCTCAATTGACCACTTTTCCAGAACTGCCTAATAAATTTTAAAATGAAGGCCGGAAAGTTCCAAACTGTTCCCAAGTAACCTAGCTGCTCAGAAATATTTATTTGAATGCAAAGACATTCAAAACCAATAAAATTTTCACCATATTCTAAATTAAATAACTAGGCAAGAAAACAAGACATGTCAATCAAATTAAACAAACCCAGAACTTACATAGATGTTATAATTAGCAGATAAAGCCATTGAAACAAGTATTATAATTTTATTCCATATGTTCAGCAACATTAAGAAAATACATGAGAGATGTAAAAACATTCAAATATCTAGATACTACAATATATGAGATGAAAAATACATCAGGCAAAATTAACAGACTAAACATTGCAGCAGGAAAGATGAGTATACCTCAGACAAAGATGCAAAATAAAATACAGAAAGGAGATTTTTCTTTAAAAAATGGTAGCTTGTTAGTGAGTTCTGGGATACTTTCAAGCAGTCTAATACAAATATAATTAAAGTCTCTCAAGGAGGGAATGGAACATATTGCTTAAAATTTTCCAAATGTGATGGAAAATGTAAGTGCACAGATCTAAGAAATATTCAGGTGCAACACAACTGAACTGTTCAAAACTGGGAATAAAGAAAGTATTAAAAGCAAGCAAAGTCAAAAATAGAGAAAACAAAGATGTGGATGACAAGTTGCTTATTATAAACAACACAAACAAAAAGACAGTGAAAAACATCTTCAAAGAACTGAAAGAAAAAAAGAAAAACTGTCAACCTAGAATTTCGTATCTAGCAAAAATAGTTTTCAAACATAAATGAGAAAGATGTTACTGCAGAGCAGCTGAATCACTGTAATACAGCAGCTATGTACCTTCCAGCTTTTTGATACTAGAGGAAAAAAATGATCAAATCTTTGATAATACTATTTACAACCATAAACATTTCAAACTAATACATAGTCATACTACTCTTAACCATTATATTAGTAAAGGACCTAAACAAGACTAAAATTCAGCTGTGCCCTGGCTCTAT
>PVLA01002052.1:47973-192793 GCA_004027455.1 Hydrochoerus hydrochaeris
TTTTTTTTTTTTTTTTTTTTTTTTTTACCCAGTATAGAAGTTTTAAGACATTGCCAGGTATGGTGACACACATCTACTATCCTACTATTCTGGAAGGCTGAGGTAGGAGATCATGAGGTTGAGCCCAGCCTGGACAATCTACAGTGATTTAAGGAGGCCCCATCTCAAAATACATACAACAAAATAAGGGAAAGGAGGGGGACACTGGGGGTACAGGTCAGTGTAAGGGTCTTGGGTTCAATCTCCAGTACTACCACAAAGAAGAAAAATAAGAAGGTGGGTGGGGGAAGGGAGGGAGGCAGGAGGGAGGAAGGAGAGGGGAAGAAAAGGAAGGGAGGAGGAGCAGAAGCAGTAGTTATCACACCTATACTTTACAACTCACATTATGAGTTTTTTTCTGTTTTGTTTTTTTTTTGTTTTTTGGTTTTTGAGACAGGGTCTTGTTCTGTAGTCCAGGCTGGCACTGAACTTGCAACAATCCTACTGCCTCAGCCTCCCAAGTGCTGGGATTGCAGGCATGTGCTACCACACCTAGCTTTGAATTGTTTCTGATAGTCAAATTTAAAAGTTAACTCAAGGTAAGCTACCTTTTTTTTTTTTTTCTCTCTCTCTTTTTTTTTTTTTTTGGTACCAGGGATTGAACTCACGACCTTATGCTTGCCAAGCTGGGGCTTACGCCACTGAGCTAACTCCCTGGTGTAAGCTACTTTTCTTAAAATTGTGTATTAAAGGGTTCCCACATACAAAAAAGTGACTTAGAATAAAGATGTTACTTGATAGACTACAATGAAGTGTGCTCCTCACTGGTAAGAAAATAACTTTATCTTTTCCCCAGCAGTCTTTATTTTTCTAAGCCATTAAAAATGCAGTTACTTTTGAGTAGTTAAATCAAGATAATTTCAAGAAACAGGGAATGCTGAGAGCATGACTACTGAGGTTATATAAAAAGGTCTCTGTAGCCAGCTTGAAGAATCTCTCCCTGGCCAAAGAGTGGACTTTATAAGCATCAATAAGCAAAATAACTACACTGGGTTAAAATACATAAAATATGTCTAATTCTACATTCATAATGATAAAAGAATTCACTGAAGAATAGAGAAACTACTCATTATTCCAAATATTAGTAAACAAGGGTAAAGAACATTTACCAATAAAGATACTTTTTTTAAAAAAGTAAGGGGAAAGAAGCAAGCATTTATTCTTTTTAGTTCAAACTAAATTTCAGCATAACCAAACAGTTAACTAGGAAAATTGTTCTTTATAGGTGTATTCTAGCTAACAGACAAAAAAATAAAATGTTAGACTTAATTTATCATCTTTTGCAACCTCTACTGAAGTATGGATTGCTAAAATTATAAGGTGAAAAGCTACTAGGAAATCTTATAAAAGAAAGATTAAAACAACTGAATCAACAGATCAACTTTAACATCATAAAATAGAAAAAAGTAAGAGTCCTTCCTGATGGAATGCAAAAGGAAGTTGCATATTAAATAAGTTTTGTCAAAACTCAACTCTGAATTTGTTTAAGACTCTGGATTAACTATAACTTCCAAGAAAATAAAAAAAAAACCAGAGAAACATGTTAAGTGAAACCATTTATGCAATCAGCAAAAAACTGACTCTGTGGTGTACTTTAAAATGAGTATTTTTAAAATAAATCTAATCTGCCAGGAGTGGTGGCCCATGCCTGTAATCCCAGCATTCCAGAGGCTAAGGCAGGACGATTGCCAGGAGCTCAAGGCCAGCCTGGCTACATAGTGAATTCAAGGCCAACCTGAATTAAATAGCAAGACTCCATCTTCAAAACAAAACAAAACAAAAACAAACGACAAGACTCCCAAATGCAAATCTGTGGATAAAGCAATTATTAAAAAGAGAAGAATTAGTTTGGTGTGGTGGTACATGCCTATAATCCTAGCACTTTGGAGGCTGAGGCAGGAGGATCATTGCAAGTTTGAGACCAGTCTGGGTTACAAGGTCAGCTCAAGTCTAGCCTGAACTGCATAGGAAGACCTTGTCTCAAAAGAAAAAAAAAAATTAGAAAAGAAGAAAACTTATAGAGGCCAGGAATTTAGCTCAGTGGCATAAGCGCCTACCTGGCAAGTGCTAGGTCATGAGTTCAATCCCTGGTGGTGGGGGAGGGGGGAGGAAGAAGAGGAGGAGGAGGAGGAGGAAGAAAACCTATAGAAAGTAACTTAAGAAACAAAATGTTTGCTTTTGATTCAAATAACTACTACTCATGCTTCTCACTCTAGGAAGCCACTAATTAAGGACTTTATAAATTTGTCTATTTTGGATATTTCATAAAAAAATTATACAGTACATGGTATCTTGAGAACATTTTTCTATTTATGTTTCATGATTTATCCATGTTATACTGCATATGAGTTTTATTGCCAAACTAAGAAGCATTTCCAAATGGTTGTTTTTTGAAAAAAAAAATGATAAAACTCAGAAAGAAAAGAGCTTAGAAAAATGATGTAAAACATGAACATGCAACATAGGGGGAAAAAAATGGAATCCATGAAACAGATGCAAACCAATATACAAGAGATTAAATATTCCACTGAAAGTATATGAAACAGAATGAGCCAGTGTAAGGAAAAAATATCAGATGCAGAAGACAGAATTGTGGTTATCAATCATGTAAAGAAAGGTTTCTTAAAAACAGCAAGGACAATAAAAAAAAAATCAATCCAACAGCTGTTAGATGATACAAAGAATAATAACATAAGTTTGATCAGTCAATGAAAAAAGAAGGGGCCATAGACATAGCTCAGTGGCACAGCACCTGCCTGGCAAGCACAAAGTCCTGACTTTGATTCCTGGCACAAAAAAAAAAAAAAAAAGGAAGATAGCACAAATGACATAAGTTCACAGAAGTAATAGCAGAGAACTTTCTAACCATGGAAAAAGAACTTGATATTTAGATAAGTGAAGCATACAGAACTCCAATTAGCCACTATCAAAAAAAAAAATCTATACCAAGTGGTAGTTGTTATGGTTTGTATCTGGATGTCCCCTCAAAGCCTCATGCAGTCATGGTGAGGGGCATGGCAGCAGAATCTGATTCAGTGTGTTAATTTGGGAAGTTTAGAAGCTTAACTTAATGATTCAGCAATTCTACATCATAAAGTGTAGAGAACTTGAACAGAGGTGGATTTCTATGCCCTAGGATGTAGAGGACCTACCCTAGAATGGGTAGCCATTCTTGGGAGGAAAAGAGGCTTGATCTGCCCTTTTGTTCTTGTTGTTTTTGCTGTCTTCCACTGCCATAAACTATCACCTCTCTGCCATGTGCCATCCTGCCTTGGAGCCAACTGATTATGCACTGAAACCTCCAGAAACTGTGAGCTAAATAAACCTTTCCTTCTTTAATTTTGCACGTTGGGTATTTTATCTCAGCAACAAGAAAAGTAACTAAGACAGTTGTCAAGAGTGCAGAAATTCCATACAAGAACAGAAAAGAGACAAATCATCTACAAAGGAAAGCCCATCAGAATCACAGCAGACCTCTCAACACAAACACTCAAGTCAACAAGAACTTGGAATAAAGCATTTCAAGCCCTAAAAGAAAACAACCTCCAACCTAGAATGATGTACTCTGGAAAACTAGTTTTCAAAATTGATAAAGAAATATAGTATTTCCATGACAAAGAACACCTAAATTCGTGACTACCAAACCAATAATCCAAAATGTTCTGAAGAACATTCTAGAAAGAGATAACCAAGACTACAACTCCATGAACACCAACAGAATGAATCTACCAGACAAGGTAAGTAAATAAACAGACAAAGAAAAAACCAACAACAGGAAAACAACACAACAAGGATAAGTCAATACCTAACATTTACAATCATCAATGTAAATGCTCTTCATTCACCAATTAAAAGAAACAGACTGGCAGAATGGATCAAGAATCAAGATCCAATAATATGCAGCATGCTAGCACATTTTTTTTTTCTGGTACCTGGGATCAAACTCATGACCTTGCGTGTATCAGGGAGGTACTTGGTGCCACTGAGCCAAACTCCCAGCCCATACAAGCACATTTAAATAAAAAAGAAATTCATAAATTGGAAGTCAAAGAATGGAAAATCACACTCCAGGCAACAGGAACCTGGAAAAAGCAGTAGTAGCTATTCTATTTGCAGACAAAGTAGATTTCAAAGCAATACTGATTAAGAGAGATTAAGAAAGTCACTACATACTTGTAAAGGGAACAATCCAAGAGGAAGGGATAACAATCATAAATACACATGCACCAAATACCCATGCATCCAACTATGTTAAAATAAGTATTAACAGACATAAAAAAAACTAAGCACTTCTAATGCAATTGTAATGAAGGACCTCAATACCCCACTGTCACAAACAGATTAACTAAACAAAAAAATCAACCACGAAATGTCAGAACTGAACCAAACTGTTGAACAAAAGGACTTAGATAATCACAGAGTGTTCCACCCCACAACTGAATACACTCTTCTCAGCAGTCCATGGGGCTTTCTGCAAAAGAGACCACATACTACCTCACAGAACATACTTAAGTAAAAGTAAAGGAATTAAAATTATCCCATGTATATTATCAGACCACAGTGCAATGAAATCAGAAATCAGCCGGGGTTTAGCTCAGCAGTGTAAGTGTCTGCCAGGCAAGCATGAGGTCATGAGTTCAATGCATGGTACCAGGGGAAAAAAAAAAAAGAGAGAGAGAGAGAAAGAAATTTGAAATCAATGGCAAAAGAAACCACAAAAACTTCATAAATATATTAAAATTAAGTAAAATCAATAGGTCACAGATGAAATCAAAGGAGAAATTAGACATTTTTACAATTAATAATGCCAACACAACATACCAGAACTTATGAGATACAATGAAAGCAGTCTTTAAAAAAAAAAGGAAAGAACAAAAGAAAATTTCAAAACATGATAATTGAGGTTAACAATGGCTAATAGATTGTGTATTGTATTTAGAGTACAAGATATCTACATTTAATTGTCTGAACAATATTGGCACAAATCTTTCTTTTCAACAAATCCAGATAAATTAGTAGTATAACTACCTTACCCACTATACACACACACATACACACACATATATATACATATACATACACACACATATATATTTCTTTTAGTTCACACTAGGGAGACAATATGATATTTACACATGTGAGCCTCATTTATTTCTCTTATGATTATGGTCTCAAGTTGCATCCATTTACCTACAAAAGTCTCCAGTTTATCATTCTTTATAGTTGAGTAGTACTCCATTGTATAAAAATACCACATTTTTTCATCCATTCTTCAGTTGATGGGCAGTTATGTTGTTTCCAAGATCTAGCTATTACAAATAGTGCTGCTATTAACATGCGTGCATATGTATCACTGTGGTATGATGTTTTTAATTCTTCTGGGAAGATACCCAGAAGGAGACTAGCTGGGCCAAATAGGTCCTCCTAGTTTTTTGAGGAATCTCCACACTGATTTCCAGAGTGGTTGCACCAGTCTGCACTCCCACCAACAGTGGAAAAGGGTTCCTTTTTCCCCCACAGTCCCTCCAGCACTTGTTTTCGGTTCATTTCTTGATAACAGCCATTGTTAATGAAAGCAGTCTTACAGGGGAAATTTTCAGAAGTGAAGTCACATATCAGAAAAACAGAGCAAATGCAAATAAATAACCTAATGTTGAACCTAATGTTGAAAAGAGAAAAGCAAGCTAAACCCAAAGCATGTAAGAGGATGGAAATTATAAAGATCAGAACAGAAATAAATGCAACTGAGACAAAAAAATATATATAAAGAATTGAAGAGTTGGTTCTTTGAAAGATTAAATAAAATTGACAAACCCTTAGCCAAACCTATTTAAAAAAGTAAAGACTCAAATTCACTCAATTAGGAACGAAATAAGTGAAATCACAACAAATTCTGCAGAAAACCAGATCAATAACTACTTTGAGAAGCTGTATACATCTAATCAGACAGAAAACACATAAGAAATGGACACATTCCTAGGCACACATGCATTACCAAAGCTGAATCAAGATACAAAAATCCTAAATAAACCAGGATCAGTCAATTAAATTGAAGATATAATTAAAAACCTACCAACAAAGAAAAGCCCAAGTCATGACAAACTGATTCACTGTTGAATTCTACAAGAAATTCAGAGAACACCTAACGCTGCTACTTCTTAAACTCTTTAATGAAACTGAAAGGGAAGCAGTACACCCAAATTAACTCATGGAAGCAAGCATGACCCTAATACCAAAACCAGGGTAAGAAACAAAAACAAAACAAAACAGACAAAAGAGAGCTACAGGTCACCCTCCCTAATGAACATAAATGCAAAAATCCTCTATAAGATACTGGCAAACAGAATGCAGCAAATCGTCAAGAAGATTATACACCATGACCAAGTAGGATTCATCTGAGTGATGCAACATATGCAAATCAATAAATACAACATAGCACATTAACAGACTCAAGGATAAAAAACATATGATCATTTCAATAAGTGCAAAAAACGTGTTTGACAAAGACTAACACCAATTCATGATAAAAAAAAAAAAAACCTACAGAGAATTGGAATACATGATCTTCATCTCAATCTGATAAAAGCTGTGACAAGCAAACAGCCAACATCATACTAAGTGGTCAAAAACTGAAGGCTTTCACTCTGAAATCAGGAATAAGACAAAGGATGCCCACTGCACACACTCTTATTCAATATAGTTCTGGAAATATTAACCAGAGGATTTAGAAAAGGAAAAAAAAAGGTATGATGCTAGGAAAGGAATAAGCTCAATTATCATTTGCAGATGATATGATACTCTACATAGAAGAGCCCAGTAACTCCACCAAGACACTTCTAGCTGTAATAACCAACTTCAGTGGCATAGACACAAAGTCAACACTCAAAAATCAATAGCATTCCTGTACACAAATAACAAACTCACTGAGACAGCAATTACAGAAACAACACCTTTCACAATAGCATCCAAAAAACTGAAATATCTAGGAATCAACTGAAGGAAGGAAGGAAGGAAGGAAGGAAGGAAGGAAGGAAGGAAGGAAGGAAGGAAGGAATCTTTACATTATAGGTAGATGCCTGTAATCCTAGCACTTTTTGAGATACAGGATTACCATGAGTTCAAGGACAGCCTGAACTATACATAATGAGTTCAAGGCCAGCCTGAATTACAGAATAAGAGGGAAACCCTGCCTCAAAAACAAGATAGAAATATTACTCTTGGGCAGGAAGAACCAATACACTGAAAATGGCCACACTTGTAACATTGTTATACAGATTTAACTCACTCTCAATCAAAACACCAATAGCATACCACACAAAATTAAGAGAAAACAATCCTACAATTCATTGAGAATCAGAAGAGACTTAGAATAGCAAAGGCAATTCTGGGCAAGAAAGGTAAGGCAGGGGACATCACAATCTCTTACTTTAAATTATACTACAAAGCTATAATAAAAACAGCATGGTACTGGCAAAAAAAAAAACAAAAACAAAAACAAAAAACTGAGGATCAGTGGAACAGATTAAAAAATGCAGCACAAACAACTCCAAATACATTCAGCCACCTTATCTTTGACAAAGGAGCCAAACACCTTTACTGGAAGAGAGATAGACTCTTTAATATGGTGCTGTAAAAACTGATGTTCCAGATGCCAAAGATTAGAACTAGACTCATATCTTTCACCATGCATTAACCTAAAATCAAAAATGGAATCAAAGATATAAATATTAAAACAGAAACACTAAATCTGCTGGAAGACAGAACAGGTAAAACTCTTGAAGACACAGACATAGGCAGACTTTATGAAAAAAATACCAATCACACAGGAAATATCACAAAGAATCAACAACTGGTATCTCATCTTACCAAAAAGTTTTTGCACAGCAAAAGAAATCACCAAAAGAGTGACGAGATAACCCACAGAGTGGGAAAAACATTTTTCCAGCTGTTCTTAGACAAAGAACTAATATCTAAAATATGTAAGATGCAAAAAAATCTAGACCTCTCCTCCAAATTTAAAGACCCAGTTCAAAAATGGGAATCTGAAATGGATAGAAACCTCTCAGATGAAGTAGAAATGACAAATAAATACATTAAAAAATATTCAACATCACTGGTTATTCGAGAGATGAAATTAAAACAACACTGAGATTCTATCTCATTCCAGAAAGAAGGGCTACTATCAAGAAGTCAATCAGTAACAAATGCTAGAGGGACTGTGGGGAAAAAGGAACTCTTCTCCACTGTAGGTAGGAGTGTAGACTGGTGAAACCACTATGGAATCATACTATTAAAACAGTATACAAAAGAAACACTGGGCGGGCTAGGGATTTAGCTCAGTGGCATAAGTGCCTGCCTTGTAAGCATGCAGTCATGAGTTTGATCCCCAATACCAAAAAAAAAAAAAAGAAACACTGGGGTAAAAATATTGTCTCTGAAACAATCTTTAGTATTTTTGAAGTGGAAAGCAGGGTTTGCTTGAGTTTGAACCCAGGGACTTGTGCATGGTAGGCAAGCGCATTAACACTGAGGTATACTCCCAAACTCCTATAAAACCAATTTAAACAAATATTTAGAATTTTTAATATTTTTATGTTCAAATAAAAATTGAGTAGGCTGAGCATGATGGCATGTGCATCCCAGCATTCAGGAGGCTGAGGCAGGAGGACTGCTTTAAGATTAAGGCCAGACTAGGCTACAAAGTGAGTGCAAGGCCAGCCTGAACTGCATAGTGAAAAACTGCCTCAGGAAAAAAAAAATCTAGTTAATGAGCAAGCATGATTATGAACATTCAAACATGGCCTTCCTGGGGAGGAAAGAGATTGGGCCATAATTTTCCAGTAGGATTATTAGGATCCTCACAGATCATGAGAGTTTCTGAAATCAGTTCACAGGAATCACTTTTAGACCCTTATAAGGCTGCCAACTGTCCCTTACTCTCTAACTTCTCCTACCTCCTCTTTCTGCATTCACAGCCGACTCCACTGAATCCACACATACTTCCATGATAAATCCATTTGGTGCTCCTAAAATACATACAGAACAGAATTCCATGAAGGTACTATTCAGACAAATCTCTCACAAATACAAACATTTTACTACTAATATCTAAATGTCAAGTGATAGTGAGTAGATAAGTATATTAGGCACCATGAATGCAATAAAATATTTTAACTGATGTATCATAACTGTGAAGTACGTACACAGACATACGTGCAAGAAATCATACTGAGCAAAACAAAGAATGCCTTATTTTTCCTTCAATATTGACCTCATCATCACATCCTAACTCAAATTCCTACAATGCTTCTTAACTCCTGTACAATGTAAGTGTCTTAATAGAGAATATGTGTTTAAGAGCAGGAATGATGCCACACCCTGGTCCCACCACTGATTGTGATTCAAGGTAAGTGTCTTAAGTTCTCTACTTAACACGGTAGGTCTTGTTATCTGACAGTAGTGAAGAGTAAATGACTTAATTCATTTACAGGACACAGTACCCACTAAGAATTTAAATAGCATAGTGTAAGTTATATATTATCATCTCTTTATGTCTCCAGTTCTGTCCAACATTCATCTCACTATTGCTTATGCCTTCTCAACCCACAAAATCCAGGTTCACCTTTAATGCTAAAAATTTTCCAACTGTCAAGCCACATTTCCATGTTTTTTCCCCTCTCAATGTAGGAAATTCTGTTTCCCTTTTGAACACATTTAACTCTTCATATGTTCCTCCTTAAAACACTATTTTCTACCTCTTATTTATTAAGATAAGTGTCAGATCACTCTTAGCTGACCTGAAGTTCCTAGTCTTTACATAAATCTTTATTATCACCCAAAGCAAACACAGTGTCTAGCACTGCTACACAATAGTCACTTTATTTACTAAAAGCAGAATTGTAAATTCATATACTGATATGAAAAATGATATAGCTTTGAGTGCTTCCTGTAAAAGATATAATTTATTTTTAACTTAAAATACTGTATATGTACTTCATACAATGATGTGTAGAAGAATGTTTACCACATGGTGGTAACTGTTAGTAGATTTGGAATCATTTTTATTCTTTGGCTATATTGAATTTAGCTACCCGATATGGTAGTTGTGTGTTTATTTTGTGGTCCTAGGGATGGAACCCAGGACCTTGACCTGAGAGCTTTATTACCAGATCTTTAAAAAGTTTTTATTAGTACATTTCAGTACATAATGATTACATTCATTGTGGGAAATTAGGATATATACATTTCAACTCTTTCCCTCTACCCTCCCTTTTTTGGTCAGGTTCAGTCACTTATTTATATTCTAAAGTTAATTATCATACATGCAGATGAACAGTCAGGTTAACAGGCAAAAAAATATAAAACACATAAAAGAGAAATATAGTAAATCTAGGTATTCTTTTAACATTGTCCATGCTGGATTACAGTTACATTTTTTCTCTCTTTTTTAGCTTTTATCTTTTGTTTCGTACTTATACATAGTTTCTCATCTAAGAGAAACATGCACTATTTAAGCTTGTGTGTCTGATTTATTTCACTTAACATTATGGTCTCAAGTTGCATCTATTTTCCTATAAATGATTCAAGTTTATCCTTCCTGATGGCAGAGTAGCACTCTATTGTGTATAAGTAGCACATTTTCTTTATCCAATCAAATGTTGATGGACATATAGGCCGCGATTATGAATTGTGCTGTTATAAACATGATAGTAGGCATACATAACTGTGTATGATGTCTTTAACTTATTACAGCCTTATATTTTTTAAAACATGATCTTACTTAGTTGCCCAGGCTAGCTTTGAATCTGCAATTCTCTTGTATCAGCCTCCCACATAAATGAGATTATAGGCATGCATCACTTTGCCAGGCTCTAATACTGCTTTTATAATGAAAAACTAACCCAATTTTTTTGAAAAACAAAAATCTATCACCAGCTAGTATCTAACTGCAACTGTTATTTACTTAGAAGACTATCAGTACCAAACTATAAAATTTGGTAATCTGTGCTCCTATCCAACAATATTGCATATTGTTGCTGCTATCCACTGCTACATCAATGGAACTGGACAGTGCTGCAGTTATTAGCTTCACAGAAGAACCTGGCCAGCAGAAGGTGGAGATGTACACAAAATGCAACATGACAGTCGGCAGAGTATACAGCTATCCTGAGAAAGTTATTTATAGAGATGAAAGATGAGGACGTTTGCTTGAAGCAATAGTGCTTAAAGTGATGGAATTCAGGTAACTTTGGGGCCCTCTGAGATCCTTTGTAGGGTGAAATACCAATATAAGACTTTAGCCTTTTCTACTTTCATTCACAAATGGACGTTTCAGAAGACTGCTTGACAAGATTGAATTTAAACAGTTAGTTTTGAGAATCCAGCTGTTACTTAAGTCATTAATTAAAGAGATTTATAAAACTAAACAACACTGCCACTTTTGCTCCCTAGGAATATTCTTCACGAAAGTTATTCATGTTAACATGGGTTTATTATGGTTATTATTATTATTTGCTTCTTTGCCTTTTTTGAGACAAGGTCTCGCTATGCAGTTCAGGCTAGTCTTGAGCTCACTTTGTAACCCGGACTGGTTTCGAACTCGCAATGATCCTCCAGCCTCGGCTTCCCGAGTCCTGGGATTACAGGAGTGAGCCACCACGCCCGCATTATGATTATTTTCCACTTAATGATTTTGTGTTTTTAGTATGATTAAAGAGCAGAGCTATAAGTCACATTAAGAATCCCTGAGGTTCTTGGTGATTTTCAGGACAAGAGTCCTGAGAAGAAAACCCGCTGCCGCAGAGGGAAAAGAGTTCACCAAGCAGGAGAGACACGTGCGTGTCTCCAGCCTGTCTCGTTACTGTGGCGCGGCAGAAAGAGCTCCAAACTTGGAGCAGCCGCGGCCCGCGCTCTGCGCCAAAGGTCCGCGGCCTCAGGGAGCCGGGCCCTCGTGTGGCCGCGGGACCACGAGGCTCAGAGAACTCGGACAATTCGCCCGAGGTCGCCAGACCATACATGTGGCGCTGGATTTGAACCCCTCGGACAGCTCCAGGGCTAACTCAGCTTTCCACGCTTTGCAAAGTGCAGGGACAGTGCGTGCGGCGCGGGGAAACCTCCCGGGAAACGTGACGGGCCGCGAGTCGTGGCCCACGCTGCCCCTCCGGGGAGCCGAGTCGGCTGACCGCCCCTACCCCGCCTCTTCCGCACCGGCCATCCCCGACTGTGTCCGCGCAGACTTCCGCTCCAGGGAGGTCCCCTGCCTCTTCATGCTCCACGCGTCCTGCCCTTGGGCGGTCTTCGATTTCCACTCAGAGTTTGAGAGGCCGTGCGCGTGACCCAGGAAGCGCGTCCTACACGGCGGCGCGCGACCTGCGCGTCCTCGACGTCCGCGCGCCGCAGACCCTGCGGAAGCTTAGCCGCTGGCGCAAGCGCAATCGCCAGGTTCAGTCGGCGCGCGCCCGCGCAAGCTGCCTGACCCGGAAATGCTGTTTCTTCTGGAGCCCAGGAAGGGTACCCCAGCGCTGAAGCGTACCGGTGGCGGCAGTACGTTGTTGTCAGTATGCAGCGTTTGCTCCTTCCGCCGTTGAAGGCCTTGATGTGGAGCCGGTGTGTACGGCTCCTGGCTCCTAGAGTGGCTCCCAAAGCCCAGGTACTGAACCGCCACAGACGCCGATCACAGAGGGGGACAGGGCCAACAGGCCAGGATAAAGATCGTGGCGAGCCCCACTTCACGTTACCTTAGAGCCTACGTTTCATAACGCGTTTCCTCGTGTGCAGCGCGCCTTACGTTCAAATTCAGTTCGCTTGTTGCTAGTTTTGTGGTATTGGCCATGTTACTTAATCTTCTTGTGCCTCAGTTTTCTTATCTGTAAAATGGGAATGGCAGTACCTATTCAATAAGGTTGTTGTGAGAAATAATATATATCGAAACTTTAGTGCAAGACAAAAGTTAAGTAATTTTTAACTGCGTGTTTGATTTTTACTAAAAGCCCCCAGTTAATCAGGAACTACTCTAAAAACTCATTGCACAGAAAATGAAATCGAGACCAGCGGTGGTGGCCCATGCCTGTCATCCCAGCACTTGGAAGGCAGGATGATTGCCGTAAGTTCGAGGCCAATCTGAACTACATAGCGAGATTCTATCTCAAAAAAAAAAAAAAAATCGAGACTTAATTTAACTTACCTGTCTAAAATTACTCCGTTAATTAGAAGTAGGAAACTGAACATAGATGTTTTACAAATAGTCAGAAGACAGATGTATTTGCTTAACTAACAATTGGGAAATTATTATGTGTTAAGAACTGGAAGAGAAAGGTAACTATTACAAGACGTCCTCCTTGGAGGAAGTTACAGCTCATTTGTTAACTCTTTATTAAGGTTTTGTTATGTAAGGAGACTGCCTTAGAAACACAGGTAGTAGCAGGGTAAGAATTAAGACGATCAGACCTTGCCATCCAGGGCTCATAAATTAGTGCCAGAGGCAAATCGGTGTTTTAAGAACTCTTGATAGGCGTTGTGGTCTGTACTCTGAGAGGGACTTATTGGACAATTTGGGATCACTTCCTGGAGGAGGTGACAAATATACGTTGAGATCTGTAATAGGAATTATCAGTCAGGGAACAAGAAGTGTTCCAGAAAGGAATTAGGCTTAAAAAACCTAGAGAAGAAAGAAAATAATCTATAGGTTTAGAGTGAGGTACGGGGAATGTAGTGTGGACAGATGGCGTGAGGCAAGACTTGAGGCAGAAAATCCATTCTGGAAAGTTTGGAAAGTGGCCCAGGTAACAATGACGATTTATCAGAGTAGTAGCTGTGGAGATGCAGCCATTGAGTGTGGGTAGCAGCCTTTCCCTAATTCTTCAGTTGTAATTGTCTGTTTTGGTCCCTAGTGTGGTTGCAGCTGTGGCATCAGGCGCCCTCTGAGGCCAGGACAATATAGCACCATCACTGAAGTGGCTTTGCAATCTAGAAAGGGTCCAGTGTCCCTTCCCTCAAAGACTGCTGAACGGGTAGTGGGCCGATGGCTCCTGGTCTGCAGTGGGACAGTGGCTGGAGCAGTTATTCTTGGTGGAGTCACTAGGTGAGTAATTTGTGTGAGTCAGGTATTTGGGTTATTTTTAGAAGCACAGGATGCTTGATGGGAAAGAGACCTTAAGGATCATCTAGAGTAGCTCTCTCATTTTACAAATGGAGAAACTGAGCCTTTAAATAGGGGCCCTATCTGATGGCTTTCTCTGCCATAGAACAGGTTAGTATGTTATTAGTAGGAGCCTGTTATAAAGGACTGGTTTAAGTCTTAACTAGCGGCTTTTTAGCGGCTTTTTATAAGTCTTCAATGGATTCCCTTTCTCAGTTCACTTTCCCCCTCCAGTCTCAATTTTATTTGAACTTTTTTCAGGTTCTTTGAATTAATCCCAATACATCCCAGTCCCATATATCACAATTGGTTCATATTCTTAAATTTTCTTTAACTGCAAACAGAATGGATTTATTGTTGTTGACACCCAAGACATTTTCCTATAGCAATCCACAGTCTTGATTTTACTGATTGCATTGTTTATTTAACATGTCCCATTTTACCTTATATGTACTGTAAATGGGTAATTCTTGATCAGATTCAGATTAAGGATAAAAGAGCAAAACACTTAATAGGTAATTAGAACATTTACAGATATCTAGTGTCTCTTAAAAGATTTCAGCAGCTATTGATTACTATTGCTTAGAGCCATTATTTCATTAAAGTTACAAAATTTTGATATTTATTAGCTCAGTTTTAAAGAGAAACTTTCCCTTATCAGCAATTTGGTTATTTGAAGACAGTTTTCTTATAGAAAAGGCAATATGAATACTTGATGCTTTCCTTTTATTTACCAATTTTCAAAATAATGAATTAGCCAAGCATGGTGGTACATGTCTGTAATCCTAGTACTCAGGAGGTTGAGGCAGAAGGATCACCATGAGTTAAGGCCTACCTGGGCTACATTACATAAGCATGTTCAAGGCCAGTCAGTGCTATAGAGTGAGACCCTGACTCAAAAAAAACAAAAATTAAAATAATAAATTTGCAATATTTGCCAAAGGCAACAAAGTATTTGAGTTTTAAATATCATTCTAAACTCAGAGATTTAAACACATTTGATGTTTTAGTCCATGGTGGTGACGTAAATGATTTGCTTAAACTATCTCATCTTTAGTCAGTAGGAATCACTTAAAATTAGTTCTAGTATTTTTTTGACAGGGCCCTAGTTTTACCTTTGATAATTTCCTTGCTTTCTGATATCATGAGGTGTCCAGGTTTATCTTGTATGGTTTTTGCCTTAAAGCCTGAAATTAGCTTTTAGTTTAGGGATACTGACTGCTTTTGTTCTCTCTCTCTTTCTCTCTTTCTCTTTCTCTTTCTCTTTCTCTCTCTCTCTCATTTGTTTATATCATCCTTTTATTTACAAACATACTTTATATATCTTGTGAAATCAAGAGTTTGATCTGTTTCCAAAGAGATTAGACTTCTTGCGATATTCTTCACATCTGTGAAAGGGAATGAATTTAAACATTATTAGTTCTTAAGCAATTGGTGTCTCACTATAATAAAAGGTGCCACAAATCCAGATGCAAGGTACAGGGTCATCATAGCCAGTAACTGCCACTTGTTTTCCACTAAAAATGACTAGTTCTTCCCGGGACCCTCCTGCTAGTGGCTCTGTTGTACCAGAGGTTGTGAACCTCTGAATCAGTTTTCTGGTTTTCATAAACTGTATTTCCCATATTCTCTTCTAATTCCCCTGTTTCAGTGTACTGTAAGTGCCATATAGCCTGCTCTAGGAAGCTACATAACAACAAATTTGAATATTACTCTCTTTAAATCCCCAGAGAACCTGTACCTGTAAGAAGTCTGTTTTCTCTGTGTAAAGAATATTAGTTATCTGAGAGAGTGGAGATAGAGGGGAGGAAGAAGAGAAGGTAAACACAATAAAAGCAAAATATATGCATGTATGGAAGTGTTGTAGTGAAACTCACTAATTTGTAAAGTTAATAGGTGTTGATAATTACAGTTTAAAAAAGGATGTTGGTTATGGCTGTAATTCAGTGGTAGAGCATATGTAAGCCCCAGCACACAAAAAAAACCCAAACAGCTGGTTATGCATTTAGGACACATTTCCAATAGTTTTGCCTGTCAAGTTATGCTAGTGGGGAGAACTGACTGAAAAAAATTGGAGCAAGTAAGAGGGTAAAAGAATTGGTACCTAATGATAGCTGTTTCTCACAAATTTCTAAGCAGTAAGAGAAGAGGCTATCAAAAGAAGAAAAAAATAAAATGATATGTTTGCTTTTATGCGGGTTATGATATACTTTGTTGCAATAAACCATTTATGAATAATTTAGCATCATACACTCAAAAAATTACTTCTTGTTCTAAGGTTGACAGAGTCTGGCCTCTCCATGGTAGATTGGCATTTAATAAAGGAGATGAAGCCACCTACAAACCAACAGGAATGGGAAGCAGAATTCCAAAAATACCAGCAGTTTCCAGAATTTAAAATGTAAGTTGAGAAAAAACCAAGTAAGTATCCACTTACCCATTTTTGGTCTTATTTGAAACCCTATAGAATAATTAGATTCCTTTTTTTTTCTTTTGTTTTTTTCTTTGAGACATAGTATCATTATGTAGTTCAGTCTGGTCTGAAACTCCCTCTGTGGCAGGACTGGTCTCACTCACAGCCCTCTTGCCTCATCTTCACCAGTGCTGGAGTTACAGGCACGTACTACTGTGCCTGGCTGGATCTCTATTTCTTGGTCTTTGGTTCAGGTAATTAATGAGCTACCTAATCGAACATTGAAGTCTAAAGGCATCCTGAAGTTACTAATGAAGAACAGGGCAGACCTACTAAGCTGCAAGTCTAAGAATGTTTCTGCATTCCATCAGGAAATAAAAATTAGGTGGATGTATCCCTTTTCTTTATTTTTGACTTCCATTTCACCCAGCTTGAATCATGATATGACACTGGCCGAGTTCAAGTTCATCTGGTACATGGAGTACTCACACCGTATGTGGGGTCGTGTTGTAGGTCTTGCATACATCCTGCCTGCTGCCTACTTCTGGAGAAAGGGCTGGCTTAGTCGTGGCATGAAAGGCCGTGTTCTTGCTCTCTGTGGCTTAGTCTCCTTCCAGGTAAGATTTATTCAATGTTGGAAACTAGAGATGCTTCAAGGGGCTTCCTAGCTGGCATTATTTCTAAGGAAGTACTCTTTGAAGCACTGTAACAGAGGGTAAGAGTATGCATTTTAGTGTCTCAGGCTTGGCTTCAAGCCGCAGCGCTGCCATTTAGTAGGGCAAGTTACCTGACCTTTGCTAACTGTGATTTCCTTACCTATAAATGCAGATAATAATAGTAACTGTTATTTAGAGTTTGTGGATATTAGATGGTAATATATTAAGCACTTATCTGAGTGCCTGGTGTCAGTAAATACTAAAAAAATACATATTCGTGTATCATAAGTATAGTTTATTCTCCTCATAGGTCTCCTGGGTTTTTTCCCTTTTTCCAAGAGAGTAGAATCCCAGAAGCAAATCCCAGAAGCCAAAAAGCAAAACACTTTGTGGAATAGAAAATCTTAGCAGATTTATCTGAGAAATATTCAGATATAAATAGTGTTTAAAATCATTGCAGTTAAATTCATTTAAAGGAAGAAAGCTCTGAAAGACTCCCACATTGAAGATGTTGGGTAAAGCTGAGCAGTAAGAAAAGGAGTTATGAGAGAGTATCAAAATTTGATCAGGAAGAAGTTAGCTGGTTAACTTAATGGCAAGAAGATGAGCCAGTTAGAAGGGATTAAGGAGGCAATAGGAACAGTAAGTTACACATTAATAAAAATCTAATAGAGCTAGATATGGTAACACACACCTGTCAGTACTTGGGAAACTGAGACAGGAGGCTCTCCAAAAGTACATAGCAAGAGCCTGTCTCAAAAAACCAAAAGAAAGAAGAAAGGTCTCATAGTAACTAGGGGAATTTAGATTTAAAAAAAAAAAACCCTCATGTTTTAGAATTAAACATTAAAAGTAGATTTTCAAATGCCAAACTTGGTGGCTCATGTCTGTAATCCCAGCACTCAGGAGGTTGAGGCAGGAGAATCGTTGCGAGTTCAAGACCAGCCTGGGTTACAAAGTAAGCTCAAGGCCAGCCTGAACGGCATAGAGAGACCTTGTCTCAAAAAGACAAAAAAAAAGATTTTCAAGAAAGGAGAAATTTAAAATGTCAAAGTTAAGGGAGGAAGAAAAGTTAGGGCTGGTGCATTAGACTATAATATGCCTTTGTCTTCCCATGTCTTATGCAGCTGAAATCAGTGTAATTAGAATAGCCAATGTAATCTTGAAGGGGAAAGAAATACCCAAAACAATTTCCTGAAGGGTGTATATACTTGGAAGAAATGAGAGAATCTCACCTCTTCAGCTTGATTTTACTGGTTTAGGAGAATGAGTATGAAAGGACTGTATTGTATTTGATATAATTGGAACAGACAGTATAACAGATTGAAAAAGCCAGTTACAACAGAGAATCATAAAATATGACACATATTGAAAATAATCTAAATTCAGACATGTACCTTCATTGTCATTTTTTTTTTCAGTCTAGAACTGAGTCTTTTCTTTGAGTCTCCAGATTAGAGTTCAGCTTCATATTTCTTGTACTTACATGAACCATGTTTTCTAATTGCATTTTCCTTAAAAAAAAAAAAAAGTGGTAACTCAGATATTTGCAAAGCAATCTATGTGTAGGCCTTACCTTATAGTATGACCTCCCCCTAAAACTAACTTAATTTCTTTCTTTCTTTCTTTCCTTCCCTCCTTCCTTCTTTCTTTCTTTTGACAGGGTCTTGCTATGTAGTTCAACTTGGTCTTGAGCTCACTATGTAGTTCAGGCTTACTTTGAACTCATGATGATATTTCTGCCTCAGCCTCCCAAGTGCTGTGATGACAGGTGTGCACCATTATGCCCAGCTCCAAAACTTTCCTAATTGCCTTATCTTCACCTGACAGTAATAGTTTTTAAGCAGTTACTTTAATTAAGCTTTTTCAAAGCAAGCAATGTAGTTTTCAGAGTCAACTCTTTATCATTGGTTTATATAATGTCAGATTTTCTCAACTGTGTGTAAGGTTTTGCATACAAAGATAAACTTTTGTATTTTTTATATTTGGATTAAAGCTCAATAAAACATTAAATAGTGGTAAAGTACTGATGGTGCCAAGCATGAAACTGTGGGTGGGTCATGATTCTTGGAATATGGGAGGATATGGAAAGGAGAGGTCTAGAAGGGAATAAAACAGAATAGTTTCAATTTAGATTTGCCTCTCCTCTTCTGGGTTGTAGGGTCTGTTGGGATGGTACATGGTGAAAAGCGGATTAGAAGAAAAACCAGATTCCTGTGACATCCCTCGGGTCAGTCAGTACCGCCTTGCTGCCCACCTGGGATCAGCCCTGGTTCTTTATTGTGCCAGCCTGTGGACCTCACTCTCCTTGCTGCTTCCTCAGCACAAGGTAAAAGTCAGTCTGTGGATGTTTACCACATCTGTATAGATGCGAACAGGAAATTCTGATTCTAACAAGAAATTACAAGTCAAACTGCAGATTCCCTTAAAATAGCACCTATCAGTTTTCCAGAAACAAGATTGTACTAAAGTTGAGAGATGTATTGAACAATGGAACTTAAGGTAATTTTGAGACTGCAGATGCAAAACATGTACTTACATAGTTTTTGAATATGAATAATTAAAGGGAAATTAGCATAGGCACTGAATTTTTTGAAAATTACAATAAAATATACATAACAAAATTGCTCATTTTAACCATTTTAAGTGTATAGTTCAGTAAAGTGAAATATATTCACAATATTTTACAATCAATTTTTAAAAATTTTTGATGTCCATTAAATAACTCCCCTTTTCAACTATAAGTTATTTTCTCTATGAATTTGACTATGCTAGATACTCCATATAAGTGGAATAATACAGTATTTGTCCTCTAGTGACTGGCTTATTTCATTTATATCCTCCAAGTTAACTCATGATATAGCATGTATCAGGATATCTTTTTTAAGACACAGTAATATTCTGTTGTACATATATATGACATTTTGTTTACCCATCTGTTGGTGGACATATTACTTCCACTTTTAGCTGTTGAGGATAATGCTGTGAATATGGGTGTGGAAAATATCTTTTTGGTTTTACTTCTTCTGGATATATATATATATATATATATGTATATATATAGAAGTGGAATTGCTGGATCATATAGGAGCTGATTATTTTGTCTGCACTGTCTTTTGGAGAAGGTGCAAATACAAGTTTTAGGGGAAAAGTGAGGAGTACTACTAACAAGAGACATCCCAGACATTTTAACTCTGATTCACAGAAGGGGTATAGATAGGAAGGCAAAGCAGGCCAGGAAAGATCTGTATCTGAACTTTTGGTGGTGTACATATTGTGGTGTTTGTTAAATAGGGACCTGCCATTCAAATTTCACATATTAAACCTAAGCAATTTTGTCTAAACGAGATTTCTGTATGCTGATTTTCCTTTAGGAAAATAAAAGTTTTTACATTTTATACTTTAATATAGAAGCAAGGTATGATCATTTTTGAAGTCATTGTTTATAATAAAAGTCTCAACCACACCCCTACAGGACGCTGTTTTCTAGTATTTTAAAACAGTGATTAGGGCTGGGGATGTAGCTCAGTAGTAGAGTGCTTGGCTAGTATGCACAAAGTCCTAGGTTTAATTCCCAGCACCAAAAACAAAAAACAAAACATATAAAGCTAGTTGTTATTAAATTAGGTATTGAAATCATGGGTTAACCTAGATCATTGATGTGAACCTTTTCTAGCTTTCAGTCAGACAAACAGCCCACCACATGTAGGTTTGGTACCACTGACAAAGATCAACTCTTTTTGGACGGAACCAGCCCACAGCTATTTGGAGCTAGTGACTTGGATCCCAGTAAGAATTTGATATGTTAGCTTGGCAGTCATCGCCAAAGGGAAGCCAAATGGTTGAAATGTTTAATAGCCTTTCAAAGCCAAACTTCCAAAATATATCGTCTGTCTCTATAGCTTTTATTTCCTGACAACCCATTCTTTTCATTTCAGTCCCCATTACCTGGCTTCCACTCACTGCTCTATACACTAATTCACACATATCAACATACTTAGGTATACATACCTACACATACACTTGCTGAAATTAAAATTTTTTTTTTTTTTTTTTTTGGAGACGGTGTCTTTCTGTGTACTTCAGGCTGGGCTTGAACTCACTATGTAGCCTGGGCTGGCCTTGACCTCATGGTGATCCTCCTGCTTCAGCCTCCCAAGTGTTTGGGATTACAGGCATGTGCCTCCATGCCCTGCTTTTGTTTGTTTTTTGTTTGCTTTGGTTTTGGTTTGGGGTTTGGTTTTCTGGTTGTTGTTGTTGTTGTTTGTTTTGTTTTTTGAGACAGGGTCTTGTTCTGTAATTTAGGCTGGCCTTAAACTCACTATATGGTTTAGGCTGGCCTTGAACTCATGGCAGTTTTTCTGCCTCAGCCACCTGAGTGCTAGGATTATAGTGGTGCACCAATAGCTTAATATACCCTCCTGTCATATCTTACTAATGATATGTAACTTTTCATATTCTAGATTATAAACCATTTGAGGGCACCACTGAACTCCTTTGTATCTGTGTAATGACCTGTTCAGAAAGGTGTTAATAATAATTGTTGATTCACTGATTGATATCAGAAGTTGGCTGTAAGGAAAACAAATTTTGCCTTTACCAAAAACACCATCGGGATACTTTATACAATTCAGATTTTGCTTGTATTTGCTAAATACTAACACCACATGTGACATGCAAATCCAATCCTGTATCTTAAGTCACATCATTTCAATCATGGAAAAGCATTGTTCCCTGAATAATATAAGTCATTTAGTTATCAACAGATATTTGAGTACCTTCATGCCAAGCAAGACAGGTAGAAGTTTCTGCCTCTACAAATCTTACAAGATGGTAGATTAGACAAATTTGAATGCATAATCATAATGAAATATGATGCATGTTAGAACAAGAATATCTGTTGAGAGTACTTAACCTAGTTTAGAAACCAGTGAAGTTCTGACCTTAAATTGGCACCTATGTTTGGCCTTGGCGATCTTTGCTGTCTCTCCTAGTCCCTGCAGTCCAATTGTGATATTCTTTCTTACTTAGTTACCTGAAACCCGCCAACTCCTATGGTTGAGACGATTTGCTGGTGGAACAGCAGGTCTAGTGTTCCTGACAGCTCTCTCAGGTAAGACTCTTCATCAGACATAACCTGGTATTGTTTCACTTCCAGGTAGGATCTCTTGCCTAATGCTTTGCCCTTCCTCCCACATCTTCCCATTTCATGCTTGTCTTGTTTCCTCCATCTTTACCATATTGAGCATCTGCCTAGATCCAGCCTGTCCAAATTCAAACCTTGGCTTCACCACCTGTGACCTGAATGACCTTGACAAGATACAGAACCTCTTTGGGCTTCAGTGACGTCATCTGTAAAGTGGAAATGATGACTATACTATGAGTAATATATATGACCTGCTTAGAATAGGACCAGGCATGAAGCAAAAGCTTCATAAAGGTTAGCTGTTAGTGTTGTATAAAATTATTATGATTACACTATACCATGATGGGTCAGACAAAAGGCCTGCCTTTGGAAGTGGTCAAAAGTAGGGAGTTCAGTGGGGCAGAAAGACCAGTATGGATTTTTCACACCTTCACTTTAGCCCTGCCACTTTAGAACTGCACTAATAGTATCTGTAGTTCTTTTTGGTTAATCAAATTAATTAAGATTAAATAGAATCTAGTTATTTAGTCACGGTGGCCACATTTTGAGTGCTCACTGAATTGGGCAGCACAGCTTTAAAATGAAAACAGTACTGATTTAAACCAGTGACCCACCCAATTTTTTCTTGTCCTCTTTCTTTGTCTTTCTTTTCCATTTTTTTTGAACTGAGAATTGAACTCAGGGCCTTGCACTTGCCAGGCAAGGCACCATGTCACTGAGCTATACCTCTCACCCCTGAGAATATGACTCTGTAAGTGGCCATTCACAAAAATGAGTGTGTTCCAAACTTCCGAATCTTTCTTGATCATAAACAATGACTCAGTCATCCATTAACTCACAGATGCCCTTTTGTGTTTATTCAGGATTTAATGTATAAATTTTGAATTTTATCTAATTCTTATGTTCATTTAACAAACACTGATTACTTGGGGAAGACAGGTAATGCACTGTAACAATATAATGTGGGCTGAGCATGGTGCCTATAATCCCATTACTTTGGGAAGCTGAGGCAGGAGGATTGCAAGTTTGAGCCCAGACTAAAAAGCCTAGCAGCTTAGCAAAACCCTGTCTGAAAAATTAAAATTCAAAAATGGTTGAGGGAGATGGGCATGGTGGCACATGCCTGTAATCCAACCTTGGGAGGCTGAGGCAAGGAAACTGCCGCAAAGTTCAAGGCCAGCCTGAACTACTTAGACACTGTCTTAAAACAAACAAACAAAAGGCTGGGGATGTAGCTCGGTGTGAAGTCCCTAGGTTTAATCCCTAGTTACCCCCCCACACCTAGTTTTCCCCCCCGCCCAAAAAGTCAAAGTGCTGTAAAGAAAAATAAAACAGGATGCAGGAGTACAGTGAGGCAGAGTAGAAGAGTGCCATTTTACATAGGGCATCAAGAGAGATCTCTTTAGAGCCATGAGGAAATGAGGGAAGAAATTCTACAGAGGAAGAATATGTTCAAAATGTATCAAGAATATTCAGAGAGTGAGAAGGCATCAAAATCCTTAGGGAATTTTCCCAGAATAACACAGCTCTCCTTACAGAGCTTCTAAAGGAGACATGCAGCAGTTTTAGGTGGGAATGTGTGAAAGAGTTGCTGAGTTGTCTTTTTTTTTTTTAAGTTCCCACGGTGATTGCGACGTACACTCCCAATTTGAGAACCCTTGTTTCAGATCTATTATTCTCCTTCTTTCTAACTTTGAGACTTTTTCTGTATCCTCTCATTTTAAGTCTCACTTACCTTGAAATACAGGGGCTTTTGTGGCAGGACTGGATGCTGGTCTGGTTTACAACTCTTTCCCCAAAATGGGGGAATCCTGGATCCCAGAGGACCTCTTTACCTTCTCCCCCATCCTGAAGAATGTTTTTGAGAATCCCACCATGGTGCAGTTTGATCACCGGGTTCTGGTAAGTGTGGCCAACAGTTCATGTTGCTGGGCACAGGGAGCCTCATACAGGTTTTGAAGTGTTATGGAGCACTGATGGCAACAGTCATTGGGCAGGGACTGTATTTCCTTAAGCAGCTCAAGGACCGGTTATCTAATCTAGTCCTCATTACACCCCTTGCACATATTGTAGGGAGGATATTCTATGCAGGATATTGCGAGCTTCTTAAAGCTTAAGTATGCCTTTCCTCACCTGGCAAGTGATAACCTTCCTCAGTCCTGAACACAGCTGGACAGTCCTTTCAGCAGTTGTGAGGTTAAGTAGAGAAAAGTGCAGAAACCGTGGTTGCCACACATATAGTTATCAAGAACTCCAAAGAGCAGGAGCCTCACCAATACTTTATTTAAGCTGACAGGTACCCGAGGTATTGCTGTGGGCCTGGCATGGTAACATAGGCATAGCAGCTGGACATGATGAATTGGCACAGCACAGAGAAGCAGTAGTGCTAGTGCTGTTGCAGTGATACAGAGCAAAGTGCCAGTCACAGGGCTGTGTAGTGGGAGGTGGACATGAGAATAGTAAATTCAAAGATATTTCAAAAGATTAGAGTTAAATAGGCTATTAGGAATAATGGTGAACAACAATCAGTGAGGATCCCAGAGTTTCTTCTGCATCATGCTTAACAAACCACCAACAGCTGGGCATGGCGGCACATGCCTGTAATCCCAGCACTTGGGAGGCTGAGGCTCAAAGTTTGTTGCAAAGAGTGCTCAAGGCCTATTTGAACTGCATAACGAGACCCTGTCTCAAAAAGACCAAAGAAAACACAAAACACTGAAAAACCCAACAGAAATGAGACCATTGGAGTGAGTTTTGAGCTAGAGATGAAAGAGGCTGTTAGATTAAGGCTTGTTGAGTGCAAGATGGTAGTACATCTAGAAAGGTTCAGAGGACTCAGCCAAGGGGCCTGAGGCTAGAGCACGTTATCTTGTGTGGGCTCAGTCCCTACCTCTGCATAGTAGACGTATGAGTAAGGTTTGGTTGAACTTGTCATTGTGGACAGCTCTGGAAAAGAGTGAGTGAGACAGGTATGGAAATACATTAGGAAAACATTCTTCTTGACATCTTGGACAAGGAAAAGAGACTATATTGTCAGTCCCAGATCCTTGTTCCAACAGGACAGGAAAATAAGACTTTAAATCGTTTTTGGCAGCAGCTAGAAGCACTATCACCTAGTCCAGTCCTTGTTAGCTGCTTTCATAATGTAGAACTAAAATTAGCCATAAGGCTCTTTTAAAGAATAATTTAAAAAGTGAAGGCCATTTTTCTGGAAATGTAGAGTCAAGTCTAAAATAATCCATTTTTAACTTTATCTTCTAGTATTACAGATAATAGAACAGTACTGTATTATACCTCTGTAAATTAAAATATCTTTGCCTACTTTATGATACAATGTAGGGACTATGCTTTGTCAGCATTTTCAGTGATACTGCTCTAGAATGTTCTTTCCAAATGGGGACTGAAAAGCTAATAAAAATATTGAAGGTTACCAAAACAGTAAGAGAGCTTTGCTGTTTTTTTCTTCTTCTTAAGAAATATGCTGGACATCTATAATTTTGCTCAGATGACTGCAGAACTTGGGAAAGTTGTTGCTTATGATGCATAACATACTACTATTGGTCTTTTTGATGAATATAAATACACTTTGTATACATATACATATATGTATAATTTATGTATAATTTGAAATTTTGGAAACTTTAGCTTTACTGTCAGTGTTGGAAAAGGTATCCCAATTTACAGTGTTGACATTGTGCTAAATTAACAGCCACACTTGTGTGGGTTTGATTGCAGAAACTAATACAGTATTATCAAAATAATGAAAAGAAAACGTGAGGGTCACATCGAGGGGACACCCTCAGTGGAAGGTGGGTTAAGATCATTGAGAAGAATGCATGTGTATGAAGTGGTATGCACAGAATCTTAGGAGGAGCCCTAGGTAACACTGACATTGTAAGTTGCAAGAAGAGACTAAGGAGGAGTAAGTAAGGTATAACTAGCTGTAGGGTGGCTTTGCGAGTAGTACAAGAAAGTAGTTTATGGCTACTCAGTGCTTCCAGAGGAGAGACATGTGAATTTTGTGGAAGTCCTGGCATGTGAGTGGAAGCTCAACTCATGTAATGAGTCTTTCTTCCCCATAGGGAATCACTTCTGTCACTGCTATTACAGCACTTTACTTCCTGTCCCAGAGAATCCCCCTTCCTCGAAGGACTAAGATGGCAGCAATGACTCTGCTAGCTTTGGCGTACACACAGGTATGAATCACTTCTGTTTGGTCGGTGGTATCCCCCAAACAAAATTAGAAAGGGAAAGTGACAAACTGAAAGAAAGTATTTTTAATATTTATAGTACATTAAAAGGTTAATAATGAGAAACTAGATAGTATCAATACACTATTCTCATGAGGAATGATGGCCAATAAACATGAAAAGCTTGTTAGCTTCACTGATGATCAGAAAGCAGGAAATTAATGAGTATCGATTTGGGAAGAAATGAAGGAAAACAAATGGAGGAAGATAATCAGGAATTGAAAACAGATACCTTTATTCCTGGTGAGTATGAGTTTGTGTAACTTTTTCAGAAGGAAATTTGGCAGTATCATTTAAGATGGTAAATACATAATCCTTTGGCCCATCAAACTGTGTCAGCCCCAGAAGTATTCTAATGTATACCTAATGCTTTGGTTTTTAGGTTGGTTTTGTTTTTTGTTTGTTTGTTTGTTTTTGTTTTGGTACCGGGGATGGAACTCATGACCTTGGGCTTTCCCTGCAGGCGCTTTCACCAGCTGAGCGCCCCGCCCCCGCCCCCCCCAATGCTTTGTATAAGGAATTCATTACAGACTTGTGATAATAGAAAACTGGGGACAATTTAAGTGTAAAACAAACAATCATGATAAATCTACTTTGGAATAATATGCAGCAGCTTAAAATAAGATTTTAAGGTATCAACTGTTAAGTGGAAAATAAGTAAGTAACAGAACAATGTATTTAACGGCAAAAAAGTATGTATCATTGTAAACAGATATGTAAAAGTTCAGGTGTGTAGAAACTGGTAATAGTAAGTACCTTTGGGGAACTGAGATGGCATAGAGCCGTGGTGGCAAACCTGTGGCATACATGCCACACCGGGCTGTTTGTATCATTGAATGCTCTAAAAGATTCACCATCACTGGTACAGAAGATAATTAAGGGAATTTGGGGTTCATCTATCCTGTTTGAAATTCCTTTATTGTAAGTATACTTGCATGATGCACATTATCTGTTTAATGTTCTGTTGGGAGAATGTAGAGGTTGTGTATTTGGTTATCCATGCCCACTCATTTTCAGTCTAAATATGTGGTTTTTACTTTTCTTACTGGTATCTTTCCTTTATACAGGTGATCTTGGGCATTAGCACTCTGCTGATGTATGTTCCAACTCCTCTGGCTGCCACTCACCAGTCAGGCTCTTTGGCTTTGCTTAGTGGTGCCCTTTGGTTTATGAATGAACTAAGAAGAATTCCCAAATAATTTTAGAGGATCAGCTTCTTAGGACTGAAACTGCTTTTGAGAGCTCATCAGAAAACACAACTTGGGCTTCCCTATGAGGATGACCTGACAGGCTAAGTGGTTTCCAAATTGGTCACATGATTTAAAACTTCGCCTATTTTGAGATAGTCACTGGCTTAAGAATGTCAGTAAGTATGGTTAAGAGATTCCTTTTTAAATGTTAAATTTCACATTGAAAGTCAGGTTTAATATATAGGAAGAAATGTCTACCATATGTTACTTCATATTAGCCCTATCTCAGTTTTTTTAGTGTTGGCAGGCTCTTGGTTATACAAGCATGATTTCTGTGTCCTTGGGCCAGTGTCCTCCTCCTGGTGGAGACAGTAACTATAGAGCAGTTCCCCAGTTAAGGGTGTAAACTGTAGCCCAGCACTGGCCAGTTGCTAAGGTCTGGGTGGTCAGATCTTTTTTTTTTTTTTTTTTGATGCCAGGGATCGAACTTACAACCTTGCGCTTGCCAGGCAGGTGCTTATGCCACTGAGCTAAATCCCTGGCCTCAAATACTAGATTTTTATATGAAAACTCTTAATTAAATATTGGCAACCAATTTAAAAACTATTCAAGTTTTTAAAAATGTTAACACAGGCTTAACATGACCTATTTGTAGTTTCTGAACTAGATGATCTCAGTTCCCTTTCAACTCTTAATTTCAGTAGACCCAGTGTACCATTCTCAGGTGTTTTTAGCAAAACAAAGATAGACAGTTGTCTGTGGTAGTCCAAAAGTCCCAGCCCTTGATGGGCTTATTGCTGTTGCTTAGACATGGTTCCCAATTTCTGTCACATTAGAATCTTTTAGAAATCTCAAAGCCCAAACCTCATCCAAGATAACTAAGTTACAGCTGGGAACAATAGGAGGCTGGATTTTTTTCCCAAGTGATACCAATGTATATATAAGTGGGGACCACTGGCCATTGTCTCATAGCCTGCTTACCTTAGAAAGTTCTGACCAGCATTTTCCTGTTCCTTCCAAAATTCTATCTACTCTAGCTCACTTACTGTGCATAACAGTATGTTATCTCCTTTAGGTAATAGAATTCCTTAAAGAAAGGGAACTGTAGTTACTGGAGCAGGTTCTTGATCTCCTAACCCTTAAAACCAAGTTCTCCTTAGGTAATGACTGAGACAGCAGTGTGAGCAGTATGATGCCATCCAAAGAACAGTATACTAATGCTTTTACAGTTAAAAAAGTGGCAACCCATGAGTAAGTTCAAGTTTCAGTTTACCTCATTTTTGTTTTATTAGTTTGGAAATCATCTTGTATTTAACTATATAACTACATTATGCAATCTATGAGCTCCTTGTGAACAGAAATTGTCTTAATTATTATTGTATGTGTCATTCCCAGAGCCAGCAAACACATAACTGAGTGGAATGATTGTATGAATTAATGAAAAACTATTACAGACTGGTGTCTCAAATACCTCTGTAAATCACATACCTGTAGGTTTAAATGATTTTCCCTTAATATTTTCAAAATTCTCTCAATAATTCTATCTTGTTAAATATGAAGGAAATTAAAATGTGTTTTAATCAGTCAACTCAGTTTTTTGTCTTTGGCGTACCAATATGCTGTCCACTAAGGCAGGGATAATGATTTGCAATTGCACAGTGATGCTGAGTGTAAAGATAACACTGATGATACTGTTTTAGGGAACTAGTTTACCTGGAGCTATTCTTTTGGTCTTGGGATGGATGGTTGATTAAATATAAGCATTTGTAGCACATACACTTATGTCCCTGCAATAAGGGTGACTGTGTCACCTCTAACATGCATTGAACATTTTTCTCAACACTGACATGATGTCTACCAGTGAGAATTTAAAGGATTATTCAGCAAAGTTATTCTTATTTAATGTTACCCAAAGCATTAAGACCAGTCTTCTCAACCTCTTCGCTCAAGCAATGCAATCTAGGCAGCTTGTGGTCTTTAGAAGTGTGGTAGCTGGGCATGGTGATAGATGCCTGTGATCCTAGCACTTGGGAGACTAAGGCAGGAGGATCACTGTGAGTTCAAGGCCAGCCCTAGCTACTTAGTGAGTTCAAGGAACAAAATAAAGTGTAATGTCCACTTGTGGATCTTAATAAAAAGATGCCTGTCAGCATGCTTTGCAGAGGCTGTTGCTCAAGGTAGAAATGATAATGATGTAACATTTACCTCAGCTTCAACTTAATGTGAACTGTGGAATGAAAATTTCAAGTACAGCATAACAGAAGTATTACAAATTAAAGTATTTGGGATCCCTGCTGACAAAGACTTATGAAACTAATAAGGTCCAGACTTTACCACCAGTGGAACCAAAATCTGGTGGATACTCCCATGGTAGGGAATGTTGAGGAAAGTACCAGGACTACCTTAGAGTGGTGCTGTAGGGATCTGGTATATCCCCAAAAGGCTCATGTGTTAAAGACTTGGTTGCCCTGGGGACACTCTTGTGAGGTGGTAGGGCCTTTGAGAGGCAGGGCTTCATTAGGTTTGTAGGTCTTTGAGATCATGGCAAAAGGGATTGCAAGATTCCAGTTGCTTCCTTACTTCTGCCATGAGGTGAGCGATTTTGCTACCACACACTCACACTGCAATGTGTTACCTCACCACAGGCCCCGAGCAAAGGGCACCACTTGATCTTGGACTAGAACCTCCAAAACGTAAAGACAAAATAAACATTTTCCTTTTGTATGTTAATTACCTCAGATGCAGGATTATAGTAACAGAAATTTGATACAAGTGGAAGAGTAGTAAGTCACCAGAGGATCATATAGTGGCTGCCCCACTTAAAAGTGCAGGCTCAGGGGCAGACATGTCCTAGGCTTACCTGATAGCATTCATAAAGGGCTGTAAACATCCTGTGATTTACAATACACTCAACTTTGGTTTTTATAAAAATAACAAGCAAGGATGGATCATATAATTAAAATGAAAGCTCTTATAAAGTCAACAATAATTAAGTTTTACAGATAAAAAGATCTCCTTATTGCTTAGATTTCCAAAAATCAAAATAATCAGCTGGTATATTATTTTTTCTGTGTCTATCATAACATTGACAAACTTGGAAATAATGAATTAGGGGAAAAAGGAAATGTGTAATTATACAAAGACAGATTATCAGGCTTAAGATGAGGCTTCAACAAGGTGCTACAACTTTTCAGCCTAGATCTTTAGGATAGAGAAAAGCAACTACAAAGCCGTAAGAAATGCAGATCATTACCTAGAAGTATTTGATTTCAGATATAGTCACTGTTTACAAAAATGTTGGCTATTCTTACTCTGTGTTAATGAAGAAACCCAAAACTTAGTTTTGAGTCATTTTTAAACTTTTTTTTTTTTTTTTTATAAAACCAAGGAAATGCTCAAAAGTTTAACAAAAGCATATTGTCCTGATGGCAAGACAATGATGCTAGCATAACTTAAAGAGACTATTTTGGGAGAATTTGAGATATCCATTGCTACTTCTGCCTTAATTCTTAATCCCTACTGAAATGAAGTAACACCATATGCTATAATGAAAAGGGAAATTAGACAGTTTCTAAACTAGTTTAAAGACAAAAGAACACACAACACTTTTTGTAAGAATCTCTGAAAATTGCCCCAAGAATTACAAGCAAGTTTCTTAGCAAGATAGCTCTATAGTAATAATAGCCATAACACCTTTTTTTTCTTTATGTGGCGCTGGGGGTTGAACCCAAGGACTCATGCATATAGACAAATGCTGTAGGTATATTGTAGCCATTTTGGTTTTTTGTTTTGTTTTAATGCAGGGTCTTTCTATGTTGTCCAGGCTTCCCCTCAAATCTCAGGCACACAAACCATGCCCAACAGCCATTTATATCTTCATTTGCATTGTAATTGTCACATTACTTGGATGCTGCAGTTAAGAAAACTGTGCAAAATTAGGTAAATTTTGCCTGAAAGAGACATCTGCAATTTAAAAGCATTAAAAAGACCTACAGAAATTAAAACAGACATGGTGAAAAGTTAGCACTTTTCTTTTAAAGATGGGGTTTTGCTATGTAGTTCATGCTGGCACTGAACTCAGTGTATAGCCCAGGCTGGCCTCAAACTCATGGTGATCTTTGTGCCTCAGCCTCCCAAGTGCTGGGATCACTGGATTTTGCTACCATCCCCAGAGACTATTTCTAAGTATTTCTCTCAAAGTATATTCTTTTTTTTTTTTGGTACTGGGGATTAAACTCACAACCTAGCGCTTGGCAGGCAGGCACTTATGCCGCTGAGCTAAATCCCCAGCTCAAAGTGTATTCTTTAATGTGTGCAAAGCAATCATAAATGAGGAGCAGAATCTTTTATAAAGATTGAGCATAGTTGCTTGCATCCAGCTGCACTATATATTATGTTAAAATATACTCATGGATTTTTGTCAAGGAGCATTCCATTGTAGCTGTCAAACTGTTGAGGGATATATATATATATATATATATATATATATATATATATATATATATATATAGAGAGAGAGAGAGAGAGAGAGAGAGAGAGAGAGAGAAAGAGAAACCTGGAGTCCAGGAGGTTGCTTGTTGTGACTTTTCATATATTACAACTGCTCTGGTCCTCAACTACATTATCCATAAAAATCAAAGAAGGTTGACCAGACGATCTCTTCACACTCCAGCTTTAAAATTTCCATCCTGTCTTGTCACATGTTTCTGCTATGTTATGACATATCAAGAAAACTCAGCAGGTGCCAAGCAGATGCTAGCCCTATGCTCTTGTCTTCTCAGCCTATAAAATCATTAGCCAAATAAATTTCTATTCTTTAAAATTAAAAATACAAAACAAGAAAACTTTTCATCTTCTGAAATTTCTTTTTAGTGGTTACTGTTGGAAGCTCTATTCCCATCAACCATAATGCCAAGGGTAATGGATAAAACAGAAAGCTCTTTCAGGCTGGTCATCTAAACCAAAGGCCAAATTTTCTCTGAAACCACATGACTGTTTATCTTGTCTTCTGCCTTTAGTTCCTTGTCTTGTCTGGCAACTGTTTTTATAGACTACAACTGAGCCACAGAGGACAACTGACCTATCTGGGGTACAGCTAGTAAATTACAAAGCCAGGACTAGAGTCCAAGTAAACTACTCATTAAACACAAATGTTTCTTCTCTTAAATGATACTATCCACTTGTTTCAGCCAAGAAAATCCAAAACACAACACTGTGAAACTGTTGGGTGTGTCGGGGGGGAGCATCTGTTTAGATAATAGTGGTAAGTGAAGTTATTTGATTACAAAAATGTAAGTATGAATGCAGTAGCAAATGTTAATGGCTAAAAAGATTAGCTTAGTGCATAGTAGGCTTTCAGTCAACATTTCAGTAAGCTCTACTCAAGGCCTTAAAGGAAGCTTATAGAGGACAGGATGGGGCAGAATACTTTGGATGACATTTGGAGGATAGACAGTTTTGGCAGAAAATAATTAAAATTCCCCAACTCCAGGAAATTCTGTTCAAGGATAAAACATATAGGGAGAAAGATGGTATAGTTTGGCTTAGAGTTAACTATAACTTAAATAAAGTGTAATGCCATGTAAGTGACATTATACATAAATATATTCTAGTGACAATTCAGAGAAAAATGATGGGTTGCACCGTCATAAAGCATCACTACAATATGCCATTGACTCCAATTTTGACATCTGTGCCCTGTCTCTGTAATAACAAAAGTACTAAAACAATTCAGGTTCTCTTGTTCCTGTTATCAGGAGTGGTTGGGAAGATCTAAGGAACCAATGGAATGTGAATTTTATGACACCATAATTATCTTCACAGAGGAACACTCAGCATGCAAAAGTGCAAAAAGAAATCTTTTAAAAGGGAAGGCTAAAAGAGAATAAAGTGTATGGCAATATTGATTTCTGGTCCTATACTTTTGTATTTCCTATGAGGAAGTAATGCATGTAAATTAATTGGCCTTCAGCAAAGAATAAATGGGTTGTCTTTCTACCTAATGAAATTTCATTAAATATACTAATTGGGAGAAATGGAAGGAGAAGAGGAACTAATGCCACCAGAAAATACTCAGTTCAGAAGGGTATAATCATTTTCCTCATTTTTTATACTTATAGGACTTTGCCAAGTAATAAAGACAAGCCTAGAGCCCATATTAAAAAATAAACAGGATATAATACATTAAACAAAAAACTCAAAAGCCAATTAAAATAAGAATCAGAAATATATTTATATTGAAAAAATGATAAACATAAGTAGCCTGAGATTCTGAACTATAAAAAAAATTGGGAGTATCAATCTGCAAGGTTGTTGCAATGATAAAATAAGACAAAATTCTTAAGAGTATCTGGTACATAATTGCTTAACAAATGACAACCATTATTACAATAAGGATGAAAGGTACCTTCACTAATAAGACCTTTTATATCAACTAGTCCTTACCTCCCTGTTCCAACTTCAGCTTAAGCACACAACTACAATCACTGTTAATCATACAGCTTTTTACTAGATCATTGACTAGATCTCCTAAGGAAGTGAAAAATAATAGTATTTGGAAACCAAAGCGAAGTGAAGATAAAGTTACCTGAGTAGGCATGGGTAGTAAAAACATACTTCGAGATTTTTAAGCAGCATTCACAAGATGAAAGATTGTAGAACAAAAATAAGGCCATTGAAATCTTAAAGGAAACTTCTGTGACGTAAGCCCCAATGAATGGCAAAATGTTTTATCTCATTTAAAAACAAGACTTAATATCCTGTCTCCTAGTAATTTAGAGTCCGTGTGCTTATTTTTGTCTCAGCTTATTTCTAGGAGGACCTTAATACCATCTTCACGGTTTTATGAAGGATTTAAGTCCTTTTTGATTGCATTGTGAAATTTATTTTTTTGAGTTCCCCTTTTATTCTTTGAAGTCAGAGACCTCTTTCTCTGTATCTAATCCTAGAAGTCAGAGGCCTGGGGATGTAGCTCACTTGCCTCATATATGCAAGACCCTGGGTTCAATCCTTAGCATTCACTACACATACACACACACATGCAGACATCCACAGAAAGCTACTTTAATCTTGGACACATATTCATGGGAAGGACACATGGCTATGGCTAGACCTTCATGTAGGAAAAGGTGAAGTATAAAGAAGACCCCATGGGGGAAGGCCAAAGTTAATGAAAAACCCTCATGCAATGGGAAAGCTAAATGTAGAGAAGAAGCAAAACTCAAGATAATGGATGAAAATTATTATGGCTTTTCCTCTCCTCACTAGTGGAAGTGCTATCTGTGACTGAGCAATCTTTTAATAGATATTTTGAAAGTTGCCAGGTGGTTTCTTAAGAAATTCATCTGTTTATTCCAAAGTTTAGAATTTGCTTTCTTTCAGACATTCTAAGAATCAAAAATTAAGAAAATTTTTTTCTCAAACAAACCCTAATAGGTACCATAGTATATCTCACTTTATCCCTTTGTCCATCTTATACTATTTTTTGTATCTTTATAAAACAAGCCAAATACATGCTTTCCCAAACTACACACTGATCGTAGCAGTGAAACACAGGAACTCTCTTTGAATCTGTACACAAAAATATGCCTATGGGACAGGGACCTGTAACTAGACAAATCCAGTTAGGTTTCCAGTCCCCACCACAGTTGCTCCCTCATACAAGCATACTTAAGGCTCAGAAAGCAAAATTAATGCCCAAACAGTCTTTGAGGCACCTAGACATAGAAACATTTCCTATCCTAGTCAGACCAGGCATGAGATAAAAAATATCGTAAGATTTTAATGGACCACCCATTTAGAAAAGGTTCTAACCTTTTAAATCATATCACAATGGCTTCTTTATCAGGTAAGCAAGGAGGCTGTGTCATTTTGGTTCTTGTAAATTCTTTTCTGGTCCACTGAACTGCAAAGATCTTGGATCCTATTAAAGGCTGTGGATGTCCACAAAATGTTATCTCTGTTACAGAGAAAGAAGGGGCTGCTGCACTTAATAGAATGTCTGGCTTTAAATCAGATGCTCCAAATTGGGTTTCAACCAGGCTTCCACTATGTCCAGTGCCAAACTTGATGCTTTAGCAAGGGAGAAATTGCTAGATCCCAGGAACATACCAGATCTCTGAGATACAGAAGGATGCTTCCATTGTACTAATTTTGATCACCTTTGTTAGCACCATTCTCTTATCACTTATAAATGAAAGACTATAGCTTCTCTCTGAGGAGAGGACCTGGGTACTAAGATGGAATTAATATGGAAATTAAAGGAGAAATTCAAGGCCAAAGCAGCATCTGAGGCCAATACAAAAAAAAAAAAAAAAAGATGAAGTAGTAGTATTTGATGAGCAGCAACTCTGGGATACTTTAGTTTCTCCAGTTCTAGTCCAGCCTCATGGCCCCACCTGTTCTCCAATCATTGGCACCACCTCTTCAATCCACAGCAAGTCCAGGGGAGCTGAGGCTCGAGTTTGTCGGTGGTGAATTCGACGGAGTCGCAGAAGGTACAGGATGATGGCCAGTAGCACCACCAGGATACAGGCAAAGAATAGATAATGGTTGTAGACAAAGGACAGACGAAACCAGTTACCATGGACTTGTCGGACACCTTCCTGCCGAAGGTCCCTAAGGAAAGTAGAAAGAATGGTTAGTTTTGAAGAGAATCAGTTATTCTGCTATTAGGGCCTAGTGCTCTTATCCCACTGAGTCTGTCCACACAAATATTCCAACACTCCAGTTCCGCAGAATAAGCAAATGTGAAAAATGTCCCTATCACCAAGGCTGATGTGATTCTTTCTGTACCTTCCTTTTTGGGCCCTACGTAATCAGCCTGCAGGCACAAACCATCCACAATCTGAGGGAGTGACTCTACCCATTAGGAAAGCTTACTCTATCCAGACAGCCTACTCCTTTTCTCTAGTCAGGTCACATTTTTTCAGGGTACTGTAAAAATGACATTTCAGTTCATCAGTCAGCATTCTAGAGGTGGTTGGTAAGAACTCAATCCTAAAAACTGACTTACTGAAACTGAACAAGTAAACCTGACTTCCTGAAACAGCAAAGCTATGAAACAGATTCCAGACCAGTAATTCTTTTTCTTTTCTTATCTATTTTAAAGAGAGAGAGAGGAAAAAAAAAAAAAACACGAAATTTTAAACTCAATAATTAGGGGATAACAGTGGTATATACATTGCATTGTTTCTTCCAGCTTCTCACACTAGTGAGACAATATGAGGTTTACAGGTGTGTCTGATTTACTTTATTTATGAGTATGGTCTCAAGTTGCATCCATTTACCTATAAAAGTCTCCAGTTTATCCTCCTTTATGGCTGAGTAGTACTCTATTGTATAAAAATATCACATCTTTTTTATCCATTCCTCAGTCAACAGGCATTTAAGTTCTTTCCAAGATCTAGTTATTACAAATTGTGTTGCTATAAACATGAGTGCACATATACCGATGTGGTATGATGTTTTTAATTCTAGGAAGATATCCAGAAGGGGAGTACCTGGGTCAAATGGGATCTCCAATCCTAGTTTTTTGAGGAATCTCCACACTGATTTCCAAAGTGGTTGTTGCAGTCTATACTCCCACCAACAGTAGAGAAAGGTTCCTTTTCCCCCCAGTCTCCAGCATTTGTTATTGATTGATTTCTTAAGAACAGAGATTTTTTTCTGAGGTGAGGTGGAATCTCAGTTTCATTTTAATTTGAATCTCTTGAATGAATAATTTTTAACTTTGTTTTAGCATGCCTAGTTAGAAGAGTGGCCTACATGGCAGTGGTAATGGGAATCTGTTTATTTGGGAGCAAAGGTAGAGAGGGGCATCACTTAAATTTCTTTTGAGGCATCAACTAACATTCTCTAAGCTGAACATGTCAGTATTGTCTGTTGCATTTACCTGAGTGGTAAAAATCGTGTTTTATAGAGAATGGCTCCCAGCGTCCACTGAACCTCACGGTCATATACCAGCTGAGCTGTCCGCAGGTTTGGGTAATCATAGGGAAAGTGGAATCCTTCATGTAGAACTTGGTACATCCAAGCTGACTTAAAACACTGATATCTGATGTGACAAAAAAAAAAAAGTTAAATTCTTAAAGAATTTCAACATTTTCCTTTGTAATAAGCCATATATTCACACTGGATATCAAAAGACTTGCCTATTCCTACCCTCTTCCTCATCTATAGAGTGAGCCAAATTTCAGTCTCCTTTGTCTTATTACAAAAATGAAAACTGCCTTTCAGGGCCATGTTGGAACTTAGGGTGCTGGGAAACCAAGCAGCCAGCTCACTGCTCTGGTAAGTGGCTGTGGCCTGGCAAGCCTGGGATGCCCCAGAGCGAGAACCATCAGCATCTCCTGAGATCCATACCATGTTGGAACTTAGGGTGCTGGGAAATCAAGCAACCAGCTCACCTCCCTGGTAAGCGGTTGTGAGCCTACCGGTGCGGGGGCTGAAAATCAAACATCCTCCCCCCACCCCACCATTAGCAATTGGGAGCCAGAGATATGAGCATCTCTTGCAAGGTTGACTATATGCAATATAGCAAATAAGGGGGATTTCCTTCTACCATCTCTTTGAAGCCAAATAATTTTATTACTGTATGCTTTGTTCTGATTAATGGTATTGCTCTAGTCAATATTCTGTATAAGTTCTATAATGTTCTGTATTTCCTTTGATTTTGCTATACCTGACTGAAAGAACAACTATTGTGAAGACAGCGAGATATACTATGGTACCTATTAGTGTTATCCCAGTAACCTGCTGTGAAGTTCTGTACCAATTTTACTACACTGTCTCAATTGGCTTTGTTCTATATTGTTCTGTTGTATTTTACTACCTTCAAAATAATTAAAAAATAAAAAATTTTAAAAAAAACTGTCTTTCGGCAATAATGGTATAGTGTAGCTCTGGTTTCCTTCTCTTTTCTTTCTCTCTTCCTCCTTCTTTCTTTCTGAGTTCTTTCTTCTTTCTTTCTGAGTTCTTATCTTCAGAGAACACACTGAAATATTTATAAATGTGACTATGGTATCTAGGATCTGCTTCAAAAGCAGCCAGCTGTAAAAAGCAGGTAGTGGGTGGGAAAAATACATAAAAACAAGATCAGCCAGGAGTTACTATTAGTAGAGATTCTGGGTGAAAGGTGCCTAGGAATTTATTATATACTCTTTTATTTTTGTTTATAACTTGGAAAATTTCAAACTAAAACATTTATAAGGACCAATGAATCGAATCGCTAAAATGTCAATAGTTGTTGAAGCTAGGCTCTATTTATATACTACTCTTTTTTCACCTTTTCTGCACATTTTCTCTATAGTAAAATGTTTAAAAATAAAAAAGAACATCTATTTTGCTTTCAAGTCACTTGGTAAGAACTCACTTTGGTAACCACTGGTTTCCCTTGGCTTATGAAACTGGGTCGCTATTTGGGCCCTAATCCCTCTGAAAATCAAATTCTGAAATAACCAGATTCTCCTTCAACATAAAATCACATCGGTACTACTGCTGGATCACTTTCCATCATATCTGCCATCCACATTTTAAGGCCATATCTACAGTGGAAACGAAAGTGACTTACTTGAGTCGATGCTCATCTGCATGTGAAGAAAAGAGGCCATTCTTGAATCTCTGAGTTAGTACTGACCAAGCCATGCCACAGTAATCCTGGAACAACCACACAGAAACAGTGCAACACAAAATTGGAGACATTTCCTCATGGTTACAGCTATTCCATTTCTAGAGTTACTTGTGACTACTAGCTGAGACCAAGGGAAACAGAAATGACACATTCATTCACTGAACGCTATTACATGTAACTCTATTTCCCATTGCCTCTTAGTACAAACACAGCCCAAACTGGCTTCTGAACCTTTTAGGCTTCAAAAAGGGCCAAGGTTAGGAATAGCAACATCAGAAGCCAAAGAAAACTTGATTCTACTCTATGTAGCACTAAAGGGATTAGGGAGAACAGGTAAAACAGAATGGTTAGAAACCTATCGAAAAATCAAAGCTTCTGTAATTACAGAAGGGAAGCAGTGTTGAAGGGAGGGGAGGAGAATGGAAAAAAAAGAATTAAGATATATTATGTACAAATACAAATTCCTTATGATGAATGTGAGCACTATGTATGCAAATATGTACTAATCAAAGAATTTTTAATAAAGGTAAAAAACCTATCATTATCCTGCTTCCATACTGTTCTCACCAAAAGAATTGTTCCTTTTAGTTTGTTCAGAAAACTAACATTTGCTGACTGTTGTGCTTTGTTTAAATGTCCCCCCAAAGCCTCATGCAGTCATGGGAGGTGGGCCTTTCTAGGCTGGCTGAGTCTAGCATCTGTGATTAGTTCATTGTCTAGTGCTAGGATTGGTGGTGTAAATGCTGCACCTGCCCAGGGGGGCTAACTGGCATACAATATAAGGGAGGGCAAGAGGCCTGCCTTTCCCTTTTTGCCTTTTGGCTCTTTCTGCTTTTGGAATCTGCCACAGCTGCCATGAATGGCTGCCACTTAGCCATACCACCCTGCCTTGGAACTAGGTGAGTATGGACTGAAACCTCCAAAAACTGTAAGCTAAATAAACCTTTCCTTCCTTCATTTTGAGCCTCATGTGTTTTGTTTCAGCAGTGAGAGAAAAGTAACCAAGGCACTGACTGTCTAACATGTGCTAAGTGCTATCTTAGATGCCAGGAGATCAAGCAGTGAAAAACGCTAAAAATTCCTGCCTTATGAAGCTTACATTCTACTGGTAGGAGTCAATAAACAAATACACACACACACACACACACACACACAAATATGCATGTAAGTATGTAAGATGACATAAATGCTCAGCAGAAAACACAAGAAAGGGCAACAGGTAATATGGGAAGGTCCTAATTTTGGATAGGATGGCCAGGGGAGGTGGGAAGATCACATTGGAGTCAAAGTTAGAAAACAGTTAAGAGAACAAACTCATCTATTTTTCCTGAAGAAGAGAACTTACTAAATTACTAACAAACTAGGTAAGGAATAACTTGAGCCTTTGGTATTCAAGGGAATAGAATTTGAATGAATTTTGAGATAAAAGAAAAACTCAGGTAGGTCATGGACAGCCAAGAAGCTGTAGGCTCCAGAAAGGAAAGGGAATTTTTGGAAGGTGGAAAGGAAAGAGCAATGTGGGTAATATTCTGTTAGAAGTTTTTGGTTTTTTTTAACCAAGAGAACCCCACAGAATTATGAGAAGACAAAAAGGAGAGAATAAAAATACAAGAGGAAAAAAAGTACAAGAGGATATATTCTTTTCAATAGGCCAAGAGTTATACAAAAAGGAAGAGATGACAGGTAGATAGCTCAGTGGCACAGCGCCTGCCTGGCAAGCACATGATCCTGAGTTCAATTCCCAGAACCCAAAAAAAAGAGAGATGACTGCTGTAGTTGAAGGGTTGGTCATTGTTACGATTTACACCTAGATGTTCCCTCAAAGCCTCATGCTCTCACAGTCAGGGATTTGGGAAAGTGACTGAATTATGGGGGCTTATAGATGACTTGCTGTTAGAAGGTGGCATCTAGTTGGAAGGGGGGTCACTGGAGGCAAGGCCTAGAAGGGTTTATCTTCCTCTCCAGCTCCTCCCTTCACCCTCTGCTTCCCAGCTGCCATGCCATGAGCAGCTCTCCTCTCCCCAGGGCATTCCATTATACCTTCCTGCCTTGGAGCCAGCCAATATGGACTAAAAATGTAAGGCAAAATAAATGTCTCCTCCTTTAAATTGCAGGTATTGGGCATTTTGTCCCAGCAATGGGAAAAATAACCAAGACAGTCCCCAAGGTGGCCACATTGGCAGATAGTAGAGCCTTTAGAGGTGAGATCTAGTGGGAGCTGTGAGAGCACCCCTGAAGGGGACTGTGGAACCCCAGCTCCCTCCTCACTCTCTTTGCTGTCTGGCTCATGCTGTAAATGGTTTTGTTCCAACACACATTCCTACATGATGTGCTACCTCTCCACAGCTCCAAAATAAAGGGGCCAACTGATCGTGAACTGTAACCTGTCAGCCAAAATAAAATAAATTCATTATCTCAGATGTTTTGTTATAGTGACACAAAGTTGATTATCACAGACTCAAAATTAAGGCAGGGAGCTGAAGAAGGATGGCTAAACTTTTACCTGTCAGGGTAACTAATGATTTAAGCATATAAATGCTTAAGTTTTATATATATAAAGTGAATTTTTAATCCCCCATTTTAAGTTTAAATAATACTTCTACCATTATTGTTTTTCACAGCATCTAATGTTCTAAGTGGTTCCCTACCACTCTGACCCCTTAACACCTCAAATGGAGAGAAAGAAAATGGATTTGGCCACCAATATGACATCATCACCAGAAGCACATTAGAACTGAGACATCTAGCAAAGGGAAAATAAATGAGATGATACTTTTAATCCATAAACATTAAATAAGACTTCTGGGAAGTTAAGAGTAAAGACCATTAGCTACCATATCAACTTTACACGTGGGTAATATGACAGCCAGGAAAACCTAAACTTAATTAATTAGAAGGCAGGTTAACATAGCAGGTTGTGTAACTTTGTTTGTTTGAGATAGGGTCTTGCAATGTAGGTCAGGCTGGCCTTCAATGCACTATTGCACTATGTAGCCCAGGCTGGCCTCAAAAACATGGCAATCTTCCTGACTCAGCCTCTCAAGTGCTGAGGTGATAGATATGTACCACCATGCCTGGCTTCCATAACTTTTCTGAGTCACTTTCTCCTCTGTAAAATGAGGGCTCTTATTGCCCCTGCAAAGAATCAAGTGAGATCATGCATGCAAAGCCCTCTGCACAGTTCTTGGCACAAAGTTAAGACATCCAATAAATGGTTGCTGCCAGTTGAGTCAGCTTTGTAATTAATGATTTACCTGAGCAGCCTTGGCAAATGTTGGCCCATGGTAGCGGCCACCTATGCGCAACACATCCTCTGTACAGTAAAAAAACTCTGAGAAGCCATAGAACTCGCTGTTGTTAAAGTCGATCGGTGATTGGTAAATGCCATTCAGTGAGGCCTGGCTGGTGTTGGAGCGAGCCAGCAGGGGGCTTAGCATCACCCCACAAGTTGCCCAGTCTCCCTTTCCTCGGATATGCAGGACCTGGTTGTTTCTCTCCACCACATCTGTCAGTCCCACAGGTAAGCAGGGATCTAGAAACGGATTGTCAGGACTTAAGCCTGTCTTCTCACCCAGCAATCTGTCACAATGACAAAAACAAAACGTAAGACTGATGAGCTCTATCTCACTGAAAAAACAGTGTGCTTCACAGATACCTTGTTGTTTTCATGACATCCCTAAAAACAAGGGTGGAACGGAGTGTTACCATGCAGTATCATCACATGTGCACTTAATTAAGTTAATCAAACTTAGAAAAAGGAGGGCAGAAAGAAAAGAGAGAGGGAGAGAGAGGACAATGATCAGTTTTATTCAACCCTACTGTCAACATATCCATTTTACAGTATAGCAAAACTAGAGATGTGAATCAGCTGCTGTTCTTTATCTGAACTTCATTCCTCCATATCTCTTAAGAGTGTAAGGTTTTCACTACGTTGTCATTCTTATGTTTAAAAATACAACTACAAGGAGGCAAGGTGGGAAGGGCTAGAGGAAGGTGACCGTGGCATTGGCACCCATGGGGATGCCTGGCTCTGAATGGCCAGTACTGAGACAGAACAGATGGAGCACCAGCTCCAGGGAGTGACCTGCAGAGACAGGAGCCTCTGAGTAGACAGAGGAAGGATGACATTTGATTCCTGCCATGGTCATCACACAATTCTAGAATCTACTTGTCTAAAAATTGTGTTCTTGTTAGCTCAGCAGCATAAGCACCTGCCTGGCCAGGTGTGAGGTCACGAGTTCAATCCCCAGCACCCCTCAAAAAAAAAATTGTGTTCTCAATTCCTAGAGATTAATATGCAGGATGGAAATTACATGGAGATAAATAAATTTGCGAGTTGAAGTTAATTGTTCGTCAGTTCCTAAACAAGCAGATGTTTAAGCAGATGCTTCTGAACAACTGAAAGCTGGCTATTTCAAGGACATGTCACCAACTATAAGGAAAACTCAGAAAATCCTTATGAAGAAGACAGAAACAGCAGGGCATGGTGGTGCATGCCTGTAACCCCAGCAACCTGGAGGCTGATGTAGAAGGATCGCTGTGAGTTCAAGGCCAGCCTGGGCTATGCAAGTGAGTGCAAGACCAGCAGCACTACACAGCAGGACTCTGAGGGAACCATTAAGTTATGACATCCCATGAGCCACAGGTCTCTGTAGGAACTTGGCAGCTCCTCATACTCCTAAAGCAGGTGACACTTGGCCAGAAAATGCACAGAAAAATATGTGACCTGATAAGAAATTGTGAGGGATCAGAGAACACCAGACAGAAATACAGAGGTAGAACAATAAAGGAAAAACAAAGGAAAAAGGAGGAGTAATCTGTCACAACCCAGAAGGCAGATAGTAGAGCCTTTAGAGGGGAGATCTAGTGGGAGATCTAGTGGGAGGTGAGATCTAGTGGGAGCTGTGAGAGTACCCCTGAAAGGGACTGTGCAATCCCAGCTGATAAGAAAGTTTATAAGAATATTTGTAAGGATTCAGAAGTTCTTTTCAAAAAACAAGCACACTACTTGATGTTAATGCTTTCATCAATCACCCAAGACACCAGGATTCTCCCACACTGAACTGTTAGTGATTAGGCTTATGTGATAATTATTTTCTTCAACATGCTCTAAATGTATGTTAATTACTATGGAGAAATTATTATGAACGGGACACACCAGTACCTCTTCAAGCTAGTGTTTCTGGCTACATAAATAAGTGTAAATAATTTTTTGGTGGAAAAAAACCTTTGTCCATTATGCTTTCCTTCAATGTGCATAATGATAAATAATTTCAAATAAAAACAAGCACCTCACAAGAGTATTACGGTGAAATTAATTCATCTGGTAGTCAAATGAAAAATCAGCTGGGGATTTAGCTCAGCAGCATAAGTGCCTGCCTTGCAAGCATGCAGTCGTGAGTTCGATCCCTGGTACCAAAAAAAAAACAAAAAAAAGGATCAAGAAAAATCAGTGATCTGTCCAATGCTGGAGGAAAAACTGGATATTCTAGACTTACTAAGTTTATTTTAAAAGTTGATTTTAACTACAAATGTTTCCTCTGTTAGGCATACTGCAGAAGCTAACTCTCATATAAGACAATCTACTCTGCTATAAACCAACAAACATTTTGAGCACTAGTATGTAAAAGAAATCAGGAGGAGCTACTTTATATTGCACATTTTTAACAGTTACTTAGCCTCACTTATCACTGTGATGCCATGCCTGCCTGTGTGACACCAGGACAGATCACAATAAGCTACTGTACCTTCCCCTGAGTCCTAATAACAAGCAGCAGAAGGCAGCCTTATCCAAGTCCTCTCTCCCAAAGAGAGAAATGCTGTCCCGTCAGCAGGACTGATCAGAAGGGAGGAAGCAAGCTCTTATCTACTTAGCAGAATATAATTACTTCTTCCTAGTATCTAAAGCTCAATCATAGTCTATTTTTATAAACCTGGCCTTATGTAAAATGTACCTGTTTTTGTTAAGAGTTTCATTCAGCACAAGATCTTCATAGCGCTGCCGGGCAAAGTTGCCTCCAAAACCCAGAAAAGTTGTGACGTAAACCCTGTACACGTGTTCGGTGTGTTGTACATCACAGCCCAGATTGAACTCTGCCAGTAAGATCTTGGCAGCTTCTTCCTGGTATTAAAAGACAAAAGAGAATGTTAGTTCAAGTTGATTTCTAGAAAGCTATGACACTGCTAACATACCGGGCCTCATTTTCCAGTTATTCTCTACAATGCCTTACTGCATCCTGTCATCCTCACACCATTACTTTAGATAATAAGAGATGAAATGAGAAGACCACACCAAAATGTACAAATTAAAGGCCAGGTTTGAAAACTGAATACCCACATCTATACCTAGTTCCTGCCACAGGCAACTATTCTAGTGTGCTTAATGAGTAATTTGGGGTGGGGGGGCGAGGATCAAACTTATAACCTTGCACTTGCCAGGCAGGTGCTTATGCCACTGAGCTACATCCCAGCCCTGCTGAGCTAAATCCCCATGTGTATTATTGTAAAATAGAAATTACTATCTTTGATTTTTAATTTATGACAATGACATCCCAGCAACTCTACTTCTAGATACACATATAATGGATCTGAAAACTTAAGTCTCCACAAAACTGTGTATGTCCAAGTTCATAGCAGTATTATTCCGAATAGCCAAAATCTAGAATTGATTCAAATGTCCATTGAATGATGACTGAATAAACAAAATGGCATGGTCATACAATGGAGTATTACTCAGCCATAAAAAGCAATCAAGTACTGATACATGCTTCAACATACATGAACCTTGGAAACACCTTGCTAAGCAACAGGTAGACACAAATGGACATACTGTATGATTCAATTTATAAGAAAAACTCAACAGATAGAACCCTAAGAGACAGACAGTAGATCTGTGGTTCTCAGGGGGAAGGATAGAATAGGAAGTAACTGTTAAGGAATATGGGGTTTCCTTTTGAGGTGATGAAAATGTTCTGGAATTCAAAAGTGATGGTGGTACAACTTCGTGCATATGCATAACTTTCGGAATGGTACAAAATTACATTAAGCATTAGGGATTATTTAAATTTTTAAAAATGCTTTATATGTCTCACTATTTCTTTCCTTTTTAATTAAGTACTAGGATCCGTCTATAAAAGTCACTATATTGCTATCTATATGCCTAATTTCTTGCTTACAAGTGTACTTTCTGTAAGTGTTGCTTTCTAAATCTGCACACGCAAAAGTCATTTAAGAATTTACACCCCAGTGCCACTTATCACCTATTCCTTAGAAACAGAACTATACCTTCGTTCACCTATTGAGGAATGTACTAATAAGTAGAGACTAAAAAGTTCCCAGAGTCTTCAACCCAACCACAGAGATCTCTGTTGACTGCCAAATCACAGTTCCAACAGTTCTGTGGAAATTCTTACATATACATTCTTCATTCAACATACCCAAATTGAACTCATTGGTTTTAAGACTTCAGAGCTAGGAGATGGATACATACTCTCACCCAAACCTCTAAGGACCTTACTGTTTACTTAGCATAAACTCTGCCCTTTCCCCTGTGTCTTCTCTCAGCAACTGAGTTCCTGACCCTCCCAGTTACCCTTCCTGGACTGTCAGCATCACTGGTCATTACACTACTACAAGTCACCCAATTACAATTACATTGGTTTTTCACTACAAAATATTTCTTGCAATCTGTCTCCTCTTTTCCATTTCCAATTACATGGTCTTGTTTGACTTCTTACCATTTCTCACTCAAGACTCCCTGACCTACATTTCTTTCTCCTACTTATATCAAATTATTTTCCTAAAAAGCATCAGAACATAGCCAACATGTTCACAATACTTAAGAGATGGAAAGGACCTTCAGAGTTTGTTTTATGGTGGAGCTGAAGCATACGACTGCCCTACTCGAAACCTTTGCTAGCTCCCCACTATCTACAGAAATAAAAAACAGGCCCCCTAGGATGACATTAAAGACTCATCATGAATCTACCTCCGCTTATTTTCCAATACCACACCTAAAAACTTTATACTGCAACAGGTTATCCATCACCACTTGGCATTCTGGGTTTTTTGCTGCTTCCTCTATCCCTCTGTGCACTGTTCCATCCATGCAGATGTTTTCTCTCAACCTCCACTGTGCAAAGCCTTCTACCACCTAAGCCCAGGCAAATACCTCATCTCCCATGAGATCAACAGCTCCCATGCAAGCCTCTGCAAATGGGGCTGGCCTCGCCTGCTGGCACACTGCAAAAGCTCTCTATCTAAATCACAGGGTCTCAACCAGGGGCAGTTCTCCCCACCTCAGGTGTACATTTAACACTTTCTGAAGACACATGTGACTGTCACAAATGGAACAGGCAGGGTTATCATTGGCATTTGGTAAAAGCTAGGGATGCTGCTAAATATCATATGCCACACCCAAGACAAAGAATTCTACAGTCCAAAATGTCAGCAATGCCAAAGATGAGAAACCCTGGTTTGGATCAAATTACAGCACTGTCATAGTCTACCTCCACTGACAGATTATAAATTTGGGAGAGAAGCATAACTAGTATTTCCTATTTCTTGCACATAGTAGATACTCAATAATAAAAACTGCATTTTTCTCCTCTCTATGCTGAAACTTCTCCCTCAAAATACATCCTCACATTCTGGTACAATCAGGAACATTAGAGGCACAGAAATTGATTATTAGGGGAAAGGAAATATTATTAATGGGACAAAAGGTATATGTCAAATACTGTGCTCCAGGACTTACATGTTATGTTTACCCCTTAGGTAACCACAGAAGATATGGAGTATTAGTTGTAACTGCCAAAATGTATCAAATACTTACAAACTAGCCAGTTTGCTAAATGCTTCACACATATGGTATTACTTCCTCCTTACAACTCTGTAAGGTAGAACTATCATTATATCTTTTTTACACATGAGGACACTGAGGCTCAGAGAAGCAACTCAAAATAACACAAGCAAGCATTTGAACAAGTATTTGGACCCACATAGGCTGCTTTATGTCCAAAGACAATGTTTTTCCTTTTCACAATACCATTATTTCTGACAATTTCCATAAACAGCAAAACACCTGTTTTGGGGGAAGGGCAGAGGTTGAGGTAGGAACTTCGTAGGCAATTTGGAGAGAGGCTCCTCCCATATCCAGTATCCCTACTGTCCTGCGGCGTCCTATGGCTGATTCCTGCGAACTCTCAGCACCTGATTCTGAAACGATAAGGAAGTAAAAGGGCCTTAGTAAGTAAAAACCAAAGTCAAAAAGAAAAGACTTCCCCTTTCAAAACAAACAGCAATCCCTTACAAACTTGGAAGCAAACTAAAACAAGTTGATCTAAAGCTACTGACTATATATTACATAGAGAATTATTTCAAGTGACTTAAACATGATATTTTGGCTATGTATTCATAGGAAATTATATCCTAAAAATAAAAAAACCAAATATCTTAAATCACATTCTAGTAGTATAATATTATTGGCATTACTTTAGAATAATTAAACATATATGTTAATTTTTTTGTTGGTGCTAGGCTTAAACCCAGGGCCTGGTGCAAGCTAAGCAAGCACTTTACCACTAAGCTGTATCTACAGCTTATAAAACTACCTTTAGGAACAAAAATAAGCATAAAAGAAAAACATACAAGTATAAAATCAAAGACATGAAATAAATACCTTAAATATGAATTGGAAGTATCAGTATCATGATTCACTTTTCTCCTTCCTAAAAAACTATATTACCCTTCCTCTGATTGCTGAAAAGCTTAAAAACTGATAATCAAGAAGGAATAAGTACGCTTGGAATCTAGACCAGTCTTTACATATTACTTTCATTAAAATAAACCAGGCCTTCTTCAAAAAAAAAAAAAAAAGGCCAATGCCAGGTCTAAGGTAGAAAGTACCCAGTAGAATATCTTGGTATGTCATATAGCAGAAGAAATAACAAAAGTATTTAGGTACTCCTAAAGGTGCTCCTAAAGATGCGATGACCTCCCCCATCCTGCCCCATCCTGGGGATTTAATGAACTCCAGGCCTCCTACATACTAGACAGGTACTCTACCACTGAGCTACACCCCAATGCTCAGTGTGATGGGCCCTGAGCATTAAATATAGTAAAATTCGTTAGTTCATGGAGGTTTAAAAAAAAGTTCACTGTTCACCTTTGAAAACTGCTAGGTCACCAAGAAATTATTCAAAAACTTAATAAATACAGGAAACAATTAAGGATCTAGCCTGTTTTTCCCACAAGAACTGTATTTCAAAATAACCAAAAGAGCTGATGACATGATCTTCATTATATAAAATCCAAGCTATTATATACAAAAGGAATGGTAGGGGAAAAAAATCCCCATTTTACAACCTCTAATGCAAACACATAGCTAAGTAATGATCACAATTGGCTCTGACAACCACTAGGTGAATGGTGGGTGAGGAATTTTTATAACAGATTAGATCAGGCTGACAATGCCTGAACCTTCCCTTCATCAGTCTGAACATGACTAAAAGTGAGACAGCCAGATACGACAAAACTCCTGACATGAAGCAGTAGGAAACACACAGCATCACCTTACAGATGAAACTGAATCTCAACCTCGTCAATGTAGATCTGACCTCGAGCATAAAGGACACAGTGAGGATCAGGGTATTGTCAAAGATCCCACAGAGATGAAGCAGACCAGTGATAGTGACTCTTCAGGGACCGAGTGCCCAAACTGCAACCCAAAACCCACTTATCTATTGCAAAGTGCCAACACTGCAATTAAACCTCAACAGCAAGGTTTTATTTTATAAAAAACAAGTGTTAACTCATGCTGGGCTGCTGGCTCATGTGCCAGCAGAGAGGGTTCTGTGTGTCCATTATGGCACATGTGCCGTAAGTTCACTACCACCTCAGAAGACCAATTCCAAAAGGTAGCAAATTCTTTCTATTAAATGACATAGTTTTGTTTTCTCTTATTTTTAGTGAATGGTTTGCAAAAAAGTACAAGAGTGGTAAGATTACAGTCTAAAATTAAGAGTCTAAATAAATAAATCAAGAAAATGCAATATGGACCCTAGTTCACATTCTGATTTGAATAAGCCAACTACAAAGAAACATTAGTAAAATCTCTATCTGGGTATTAGAAGATACTGTACTGTACAAAATCAGGAACTGTTAATTCTGTTAATTTTAGAATGGCATTTTGGGTTCTTATGTCATTGCTTTGTTTTGTAAATATTTGTCAGAGATACACACTGGCATACATGAAGATGAAATGAAACATCTGGTGTTTGCTTTAAAAAAATACAGGGGAAAACATATATTGTGTGGAGGAAATATGGAAATAAAAAACATCAAAACCTTGAGTGTTAAGTCTAGGTAATCATTCCAGGGAAGTTCATTTTATTACTTATTCTACTTTTATAAATGTTTGAAACTGTACATATAAAAAAGTTAAAATGAAGTAAAAGAAAACAAATTAGGAATAGAAAATGAGGCAGCCTTAGTGTGTATGTGTGTGTGTGTGCTGAAGCAGCTTAAATTTTAAGAAACAAAAACAGTTGGGCATGGTAGTACATGCCTGTAACTCCAACAGCAAGGGAGGCCAGGCAAGAGAAAATCAAGCCCAACCTGGGCAACCTGGCAAAATAGCAAGACCCTGTTGCAAAATAAAAAAAATTTAAAAAAATAAAAAAGTAAAAGCCTGGGGATGTGCAAAGGCCCTGGGTTTAATTCCCAGAGAGAGAGAGAGAGAGAGAGAGAGAGGAACAACTGCAAACTACCACTTATACACTATATAAAGGTTATGACTTAAACCTTAAGCCCTTAAAGAATTATCATAAAATAGTATTACTCACCATCCTCATGGTCGAATCTTCCCAAAACAAAGTTGATACCAATCCATGCATAAACCCCTAAGGAGGAGATATAAAAGGCTACACTTAATTCTCCACTGCTATACTGTGAGTACATCTCTTCCTAGGGCTATTCTCTTCCCCTTTCTTAGGAAAAAAAAAATAGTACTGTATTCTATTCTATACTCTCAGTGTATAGATTTTAAGTCTTTTATCTTGTGATTCCTCCCCCCTTTTAAAACTATTTGCTGAAGAGGCTAAGACAAAAGGACTGTGAAGCTAAAGCCAGCCTGAACTATAAAGCTAGTTAAAGCCTGGAATGGAGTGAGATCCGATCTTTAAGTTAAAAAAAAAAAAATTATTTGCATCTTCCAAATTTCCTTTTTTATAGCAATGAATAACTATAAAAATAGATGCTAAAAAATATAAATCCTTGAGCTCTACTTCTGGCAAGGTAGAAGAAGCACATTCCACCTTGTCTCACTATTGGGTACAAAGAGAAGTTCTACACAGAATGCATGCAGTTTTGTGAGAACTCGGGTAAGTGAAAGATACAGGGCACACTGAGAAAGAAGCCAGAATTTACCCCCAACCCAGCAGTGAGTCTCTCATTTTTTTCCCCATAGATGTTTCTTGGCCTAGATTCAAAAGCAACTGGGAACAGGAAAGCATGCATCAAGTATGGGTAGAAATAACTTGAAGACATTATTTTCTGGTCCAAGGAGCAGAAAAAGACTCCAAAGGTTCAGAGAGTGCTTTTGGGTTTTGTTTGCTTTGTGTGTGTGTGTATGTGTGTGTGTGTGTGTGTGTGTGTGTCCCTTTCTGCCCCAGACAACCCTATAGCAACAGAGGTACAGGGTGGGTAGATTCCTAAAACTCTAGAGTGTGAGTTCGCTCTAGCCCGAAGAGTAACAGACTGTGTGAGGCAGATTCATACTGTCTTACTTTTCTCCCTGTCTTCCTGCCACTTGGCCTTGATGCAGATGCAATCATGGGAAACCCTTGGCAGACTGGGCCAATTAAAGCCTCATCTGCTGGGTGTGGTATTGCATGCCTGTAATCCCAGCACTCTGGGAAACTGAGGCAGGATGATCACAAGTTCAAGCCCATCCTGTCTCAAAATAAAAAAGTTTTAAAAGAGGGGGATGGTGGATGTGGCTCAGTGAGAAGGCCTTGAGTTGAACACACACACACACACACACACACACACAGCCCAATTTTTTGACCAGAGAACCATGAAAGAGAGCTCCAAAGAAAGAATTGGAGCTATCAGGAGAGAAAGGACTAAGTTGTGTACGAACTCCTGGTCTTGTTTCTATTCCTGGTCTTCTTTCTAAGGTACACATGTATGGATCTGACCCTAAATCATATGTCAAAGGTGTGATTAAACCATAGGCGAAGCCACTGCCCAGGCTCCAGACTGGCCACTGGTTTACACACATGGGACAAATCCAAATATAGTAGCAGAGGCAAGGGCTTTGAATAATGAATTAATAGACTCATAGCCCACAAAAGGTAGGTGAGAACTTGAGTTTGAATATAAGCCCCTCCCAAAACAGTTTTAGGATTTAAACAAATTACTTGGTATACAAAGAACCAAAAGAAATCTTAACTAATAAGGAAAAAGATAGTCCAAAAATGCCAATCCTGAGATGACACATATATTAAAGCAGCTATGTAATCAAGAAATATAAGTTGTCTTGCAAAATTCAGCAAAGAAACAGAATATTAAGAAAATATAATTTTAAGACTGAAAAATGCAAAATTAAAATCCAAAAAGGTAAGCATTTTCCTTTCAGCAGACGACAACTAGAAGACATATGACCTCCTTCTTTTTTAAGAAATACAGCTGGGCACAATGCCACAAGTCTGTAATCCCAGCACTGAGGAAGCTGAGGCAGGAGATTGCTGAGAGTTCGAGGCCAGTATAACTATACAGCAAGACATTATCTCAAAAAAAAAAAAAAAAACAAAACAATTGTATAGTAAATGCAGTATAATGCCTCTAACAAGAAGTAATATAGCCTAATCATTCCCTGAAATTAAAGTTTCCCCTTATATAACCGAATATTTGCTTTTATACTTGAATTTGGCAAACTCAATCCAACTCCTAGAACTATGTATGTTCAAAACAACTGTTAGCTAACCAAAAATCCATTTAAAGTCATCATTAAGCATTAGTATACTCTAAACATGGTGCTTAGTACTGAGTTAAAGCCCTATGGAAGTAGCAGTCTAAAATAGATACTAATGCAGAATATACAAACGGTTTAGCAAAATCAAGAAAACTATTGTCAGAAAAATAAAAACTGGTTGTATAAAGTAGTTCTAAACATGTAATAACTAAGGTAAATAGTGACTGGCTGAAAAATGACCCTGCTGCACCCCTCAAGGCCCAGTACCTTCTTGCTTCCCGGAGATCACTTCAGCCTGAGACTGAGAAAAGAGGAAGTCAAACTCCAGTGGTAAATCCTTTACTAGGTCAGCCAAGATAGCCAACTGCTTCCTGCAAAAAAGGAGAATCCAAAAGTTAATCCATTAACTCTCTTCTTAGCTGGTCTAATGCAGCAGGCCTGTGGTCCCCGCTTCTTTGCCAGCCTGGCAACACAGCAAAATGCCATCTTTTAAAATGCAAAACAAGAAAGTCACTCCATGCAAAGTGCCTCAACTAAGTGTCCTTTCATTTAGTCTTGCTGTGACGTCATTATTGCTCACCCACCCTATCAACGTGCCCAGCCTTGCTTCTTTTTGGTACTTTTTTCTTTCTCCCCTGTATTAGGAATTAAACTCAAGGACTGTATCTTCAGCCTTTTTTAAAAATCTTTTTTATTTTGAGACAGGATCTCACTAAGGGACTACATTGACCAGAATATGCTCAAAATTGCAATCCTCCTGCCTTGGCCTCTCACACTACTGAGGTTACAGGTAGGTGCCAAGAGGCCCAGCTACCTCCTTTGAAACTACTTCCCAAAGACAGCTTCCAACATATGAGCAATATACCGATAATAATACTTTTCTCTTAGATAATAACTCAAACAGTATTATAAGACGCTTCTCAGAGTATCATCATGAATAAACCACAGGAAACTGTCACAGTTTCACAATTATAAAATAAATAAATAACATTACTCCTAATTAGTATTAAAGAAAAATATAAATTAGGGAACACAATATCATCCTCAGATCTTAAATAATGCAGAAACTACCTCACATTACCATCTAAGAAGTACAGTTAGTTCCACAAGTTTTTATATAATTCTTTGCCTCAGCACAATTTTAATGTCCGTTTTCATATTTCAAGGGTTTTTTCTTCTTTGTAAAATCTTATCATTTGAAAAATCCAGGGCCAGAGATTTAGCTCAGCGGCATAAGCACCTGCCTGACAAGTTGCAAGGTCATGAGTTCAATCCCAGTACCAAAAAGAATAAATGAATGAATGAATGAATGAATGAAAGAAAGAAAGAAAGAAAGAAAGAAAGAAAGAAAGAAAGAAAAATCCAGATCAGGCTCAAAACCCAAAATTCATAATACAGTATTTCTAATTTGGGGTTGACTTCTGAAACTTTGTATCCACGGGTTGTTTTTCCTTTTAAAGTCTTAAGTATGTTATCAGCATTAACAGGCAAAGAAACGCAGAGAAACAAAGCAGGAAATAATATGAAACTAGAAAAAATAGATTTGGCTGCTGGCTCGCATAGTTGTCAGCATGACTTCGTGAGCAAGTGCAGAATCACACTATCGTCCACTACAATGCCAAGCACTGTTTCTTTTAAAAGTTCTTTACTATATGTATTCAATTCTTACAAGATTTTCACATGAGAAACAAGATGTGCTATTCTTTTCTCTCTACTGGAGATGCTTCTTAACCACCCACGGTGGGGCTTGCTGGGTTTGACAATAGTATGGAAGAACTTTCAGGCACCAACCTACATTGCTATTCATAACATAAATTACCAATGCCACCTTTCTGAAGAGCACCTGAGCACTTGTTTCAAATTTTTAAAAACACTTAATCTTTGACCCAGCAACTATACTTTAAAAAATTCACTCCAAGGAATGAAGAGAATACTACAGCACAATCTATTTATAATAATGATAATCCAAGCAGGGTGGTGCACACCTGTGATCCCAGCACTTGAGAGGGTGAGGCAGGAAGACTGATGCAGTTTCAGGCCAGCCTGGGCTACATACTGAGTTCAAGGCCAGTCTAAGCTATATGCTAAGATCCTGTCTCAAAAAAAAAAAAAAAAAAAAGGAAAAGAAAAAGAAAAATCAATGCAAACTGAAAGTAACATAACAACTAGGGATTGATTAAATAATTTATGGTAAGACCAACACACAATGTTAATACTCATAGATGTTAAATGAGTTGAATTTATCGCTACATGTATTGACATAAAAGTGTTTAATATTATTTTGTTGAGGTCTACAAAGTTACAAAGTAGTATGTATAATGTAATCCCACTTAAAAACAAAAACTTCATCACCTACTATAAAGGAACAGGACAGAACTTTCATTTTATAAAATTCAGTGTTGTTTCTTTAAAAACATATAATGGCAGAAGTTTCACCTGCTAAGCGAACACTCTAACCCTGAGCTATACTCTCAACCCTTTTTTATTTTATTTTGAGACAAAAATCTCACTAAATTGCTCAGGCTGGCCTCGACATGGAAGTCCTCTTGCCTCAGCCTCCCAAGTAGCTAGAATCACAGGCATGTGCCACCACACCCAGCTGCCTGTGTAATTTAAGGGAATTTCCACTACAAAATACAAGGGAAGCATAAAAAAAAGTTCTGTTCAATCATTGACAAACAAAATAAAACCAAGTGCTAATTCATTCAAAATACAGTCCAGGAGATTCAACCCCACACTGAACATTACTCATAAATGCTAATATAAGTCAGTTTCTTACAGTGATGGTCACAACTAGCTTGGCCTTTGAGGATTTCATGAAGCCCAGACCTAAAGTATACATTATTGCGAGACATGATCAGAAAACAAATAAAAGGCAAAACTCCTTTAAAATTCTTAAGATAAAATAAATATTAATAATCGGAGCTTCTATACTAACAGTTAACATCATGGACAGAGCAAGTAGGGCTACATAGCTGATTTGGGTTTGACACAAATTTTAACAAAACAGAGGCAATGCTGGGCAGTGCCAAGAGATGAGGCAATCTCTTGCTTTGCTCCAGACACACAAAAGATGCCCAAATCACTACCCAGGTTCCTCTACCTGCAGCCTGCAACTCCCTTTTTGATATCTAAATTAGATCTTCTCTGGCCTTCCTCACCTTTCTTTCCTTGGTGGCAAGACCTTTAGCCACTCACAGTTTGTGATGTGGCATCCCCTCTTGAGTCATATACTCTTCCCAGGGTTTCCAAAATTTCTTAAGTGATGTGAATATTACCAATGTCAAAAATAAAAATTCTAGCACTTGGGAGGCTGAGGCAGGAGAATTGTTGCAAGATCGAGACCAGCCTGGGCTACAAAGTGAGCTCAAGGCCAACCTGAACTGCATAGCGAGACCCTGCCTCAAAAAGACAAAAATAAATAAATAAATAAATAAATAAAAATGCTAAATAAACTGTATGTGCTGTATGATCACAAATTCACAGACATTTCATATATATGTACATGTACAGAGAGAAGGAACAGGGACAAAATAGTTTTTAACTGAGTAGTAAGTTATAAAGTTCATTCTGCTTGATTTAAAGATTTCCTTTAATGATGTAAGGTTGCAGCTATAATATTTTGTTTGGTTTTTAAAATAAGTAAACACAAAATGAAGATTTTTAAAAGACCAAGACATATGAAGAAATTAACAACGAACTAGAAGAACTTTCCTGTTGAGAAATGGTTGTATAATATGCTTCTCAACAGTAAACCAGACAATAAAACATGAGCTGTGAGTCTAAACAGGAGGAAAGAATTTCAATGAAAGAAGTGTTGATACATGTTACCCTGTCTGGCATGTGTGGTAGAAAGCATGAGGCTAGGTTTTCTTGTTGTTGCTAACAGTTTTTTCTTTCTCCTCTCTCTTATTTATTTAGGCAACTTCTATTTATTTGGGCCTTTGCACTCACTGTGGAAAAGGCCAGCTCTTTTTATTTTTTATTTTGAGACAGTCTTGATAAGTCACTCAGTTACCTAAACTGGGCTTGAATTTGCAATCCTTCTGCCTCTGAGTCCTAGTGTGGAGGGGCCAGGCATGTACCACCATAGCCATACACTGTTGCCGTTTTAAGAAAAGAAGGCCATGTATAAAAATTAAAATGTGAGGAAGAGGGAGCTGCTGTTTACTAATGGAAAACATTTAAGCTAATAAGAAATGCCTATAGCTGTGACATTATGAACATTCCTGGAGGCTAACTTCCAAAATTAAGACTGACAATGACCTCATTATTACAACACCAAATGTCCAAAAAATAAGCATGTGAGACTCTTGTGCACAGCAAAGGAAATAATCAATAGAGTGGAAAAGCACACTATAGTATGGAAGAAAACGTCTGCAAACCACATCTGAAGAGGGGCCACTCTTCGAAATATAAAGAAATTATTACACCTCAATAATAAAAATAACCCTAAGAACCTCATTTTAAAATGAGCTACAAACTTGATACTTGACATTTCTCCAAAGACAAACAGCCAACTAGTACAGTACATGGGAAAATACTCCAGGTCACAACTCACCAGGACATGCAAATCAACCCCACAGTGAGATAATATCTCACACTTGTCAAGAAGGCCATTATTTAAAAGCAAAACAAAAGACAAGTGTTGTCAAGACTGCTGAGAAGCTGGAAGCTTTGTATACTGTTGGCAGGAATGTAACACAACATGGCAGGTATGGAAAACAATACAGATTCCTCAAAAACTTTAAATGAAGGTCTGAGAATGTAGTTCAATTGTGGAGCATCTGCTTAGCACATGTGAGGCTCTGGATTTAATCCCTAGCACAGGAATAAAAAATTAAAGAACTACCATGATCTTCTAGGTAATTATTCAAAAGAATTAAAATTGGGATCTCAAATACTCTCATGTTCACTGCAGCACCATTCACATTAACTAAGATGTAGCAACAACCTATATGTTCATGGATAGATAAATGGATAAAGAAAATATATTCCATTATAGGTATATACATAATGGAATACTATTTAGTATTAAAAGCAGTAAATCCTGCAATATATAACAAAATGGACAGACCTTGAGGCGCTTATGCTCATTATATTAAGAGAAATAACAGGCATAAAGATTCAGCTAAGCATTATAGTTAGCTCTAAGATATGCTATAGAAAAAAAAGATATGCTATAAAGCACTGTACACAGAGCTAACATGTATTATATACTTTAAAATGTGGTAAGAGGGTAGATCTCATGTTAAATGTCCCTACCACATTAAGAAAAAAAAAATCATAAAAAAACAAAATTCAGGAAGTTCACTGCCATCCCATGCCCGTAATAAATGCGGTGGGATTTAGGAGGTGTCAAAGGGGAAATGCACAAAGAAGGAGTGCCCTGACCTAACTATAACCTCCTCTGCCTCTTTCTCAATCTCCTTTTCTTTTTCTAACGTAGGAAAGAGAAGCAGTTGGCAAGATATCAGGCTGAACAGATGTAGTCAAATGGAAAATGACTGGCTAAGACTGAGAAAACTGGTTTTAAGCAGTGACAGCTAAGCTTTCTGTAGCATCAAGAGGAGGGACTCGCCAGTTATCACCAAGACCAAGAGAGAGTTACAGAAAAAGCAGCATTGCTAACCAAGCTGTCCCGATAGCCCTAGCAGTTATCCAGATCTTCAAGTGGTCTTCTCACTAACTTCTGTAATTATATCTTCTTTCTGGATGCTTCATAATTCCAATATAATCACCATCACTTCCAAAACTCAATCCAAATTTTGAAATTACTACAACCTAAGAAGTAAATGACAAGGAAATATGATCAAATGACTATACAACAACCAGGTACAGGGGTACCTCTTGCTTTATTTCTGATCAAGGAGTCTTTTTGTGCTACCTGTGAGCTCTGCATGGCATACACCCACATCTATCTTGAGAATCGGGAACCAGAGGGTGAAGCACAGACTCAATCTTTCAACCCTTGTACACCCATTTTCCTGTTTCCCAGACCCTGCATGGCACCTCTCAGGAAGGAGCCTCATGCCTGCGGTGCAGAGGATATAAAGGGGCGTCTCCTTGTGCTTCTTCACAGGTACGTGAGCAGCGGCAAAGCTCAGCAGAGGACGAAGGTAATCACTGGCATGTTCTGGAGTGTCTGCCATTGCAGAGATTCCTTAAGTAAAATAAAATACTTTCTTTTAAAAGCAGAACACAAATTCAGGAAATTGATACTCCATAGGTTCTACTTAAGGTCCTACACATTAATTTATTTGAGAGGAGTAGGAGACAATGAATAGGATACCATTTACGTTACAGTTTAGATCTAAAATGTCCCCAGAAGTCTTAGTTTGGGCCAGGTCAGAAGGGGTGAATCATTGGGGGCATGAACTAGAAGGAATATTCTCATTCCCAAATCCTCCCTTCTCCCTCTGCTTCTGGTCACCATGCTGTGAGCTGCTTTCCCCCACCATACTGCTTTACCATGTTGTTAATGCCTGGGAGACGACTGGGCATAGACTGAACCCACTCAAACTGTGAGCCAGAATAAACCTCTCCACTTTGAAATTGCAAGTGTTGGGTATTTTGTTCCAGCAAAGGGAAATCAAACATATCCTCCCACACCCCAGACTCCCACAAAGAAAAGGGTAGCTTTCTTTCATCCTCCTTTTTCCTCTCCTCTCTCATCCTTTAGCAGATAAAAAGAGATCAACAAAATACCGTGCATTCTGACTAGTACCTGGCTTGATTTTTTTAACCACAGGTTGGCTGTTGCGGTCTCTCATCTGTTTGATGTCCAGCAAGTCATGGGGGTTCCCATTATGTCTTGGCCAGAAATACACAAAAATCCTGGAGCCACTGCTACCACAGTCTATCACAAGTCCATAATTTAGATTTGGGTCTTCAGTGTCAGTAGCTTCAAGCTCCCCTACCCGAGCCAAATATCTAAACCAAGCAAAAAAGAGAAATCAGGAAGGTCAATGTATTATCATTTACTTCATTGGTTCATGAGTCTTTCTTTACTGTCTAAATGTGTCAAGCACATGTAGTCCTAATGAAGTCCTAACGAAGGAAAAAAACCACATTGGCCATATTTAGTGCTGTATACATAGAGCAACAGTTGGTTGGCTTGACTAAAGACCAATGCAAGCAGACAAAAAACAAAAAGACTTGCCCATGTTTGGGGCAGTTTTGACAATGGCTGGGCTAATATTTTACCAAGTATTGAAGAGTTTATGAGTTTGACTAAATTACTAAATTACTGGGCTATGCTGTGATAAACCACCAAGTTCTCTGTAGTTTATCACACCAAGCTAGATAACTATGATAATCATTTATTTTTATTTATCTGTCCTTTCTATACATAATTATAAACAATACTGTGGAATGACTATCACTTTAAGTGGGTGTCTGGGTGGTATCTTTATTTGTACTTGAGGGCAAGGTTGTTCTGTGCTTTACTGTAGAATTGCATTAATAAGAATATATTTCTTTGCTGTAATCTTTTAGAATATTTTGGATGGCCTAGATACGTAGTTCAGTGGCAGAGCATTTGTCTAACATTTATGAGGTCCTGAGTTTGGTCCTAGCACTAAAGAAGGAAAATAAAATATTCTGTGGATATAAAAAGAATACTTATAAAATATAAAGAATAACAATAAAACACATGGCAATGTATCTATCACCCTTAAAAGTAAAACACTACACTATTCAAAGAAAAAATGCTTCTAGGCCCTAAGACATCAGTATTTTGTGTTGGGATTTTTATTTCAGAACTTCACTTCAATATATATGGTTAGAAGATGAAACAAGTGCTACCATCAAAACATATCAAGGATTGGGTCAGCTTATCACATTCAGCAAGTTTCTTAACTTCTCTCAGTTTCTTTATCTGTAAAACAAGGAGTTAAAGAGTGACTATGGGAGGGGGGGTTCAGGTCAGTGGCACAGTGTTTGGTGGCAGATGCAAGGCCCAGGGTTCCATTTTCCATCCCTAGCACAAAAAAAAGAAAAAAGAGAAAAAGTTACTTATCCTCAGAAAGAGAGTTAGTGAGTTAAGCAGTTCTGTGCTACCATAACTACAAACATGAGACTCTTAAGGAAAAGTCTAGAAAGAAAGAGGGCTGAGAGGTGGTAAATGCTCCTGAGCATCAAGATTTTTTTTAACATCAAAATTTGTCAGAACCAGAAAGAGGACAGAACTTCATCATATGATGACAATTTTATCGTCTAAATTCCTTGAGATTTGAATAAGTATTACTATAGAATGAGATAATTGTCTGGATAAATCCTCTGAAAAGTATGCTGTGAGTTTTTCAAGTATTATAGCTAAATTCTCACGTCCATCTGCTTATCCAACATTTTCATTAGAGTTAACTCCTAGATCTCTGAGAGCCTCACAGGGAAACCTTAAGAATATGATTATGTGAAGTCTCAAGCTAACACGATTTGAAAAACTTAATTTAAAACAAAAACCCTCATTGTTAAAATACAAAAGCAGCCCATGCAAGTAAAGAGCCTTGAAGTAAAGATACTGCATATTAGCTTCTTGTAAGTCCATATCCAATCAGAACTAAATCATAGGTTATAGTCCTCAAACCAATCTAGCCTATGTTTATTCATGATTTCACATTGCTATGCAGACTACTGAGTTTCTTGCTTTCAACAGAAAAGCAAACTTACTGAAAAGAAGAGCATTTAGAAACAGTTCTGAAGTGAAAAAGTAGAACTGAATACCTATCCTATTCTACAATGCAAATGCATTTTTTAAAAACAAAAAAGAATATACATTTACCCTTCAACATAATGCCATAAATTATTGCATAAGGTAGAGCAGATAGAATTTTTTTTTCTGGATGTGAAATGGAAGCAAGTTAAGGGAAATCAAGTAGGTGGTAAAAATCTGTAAAATGAGAAAAGTTCACATTCCTGAAGATTTTGCTTCACTGTGTACTCACCCACTGTAATCAAATTACTGGGCTGACGTGGGTTCAGAATTCACCAATCAATTCATAACAGCTCACTGCTATCACAAGAAAGCTGACAGAAGTCCATGTTCAAGCTACAGAATTTTTGCAAATACTGACAAATTTAAATAAACAAAAACAAGCAAGCTAGAAGAGGGCTTTTCATTTCCCATGACAGCACTCGTAGATCTTTCCCTGTTTGTGTCTCTGAAAATCATCCCTTCCTACTTCTCTTTGACAAGATTCTAGATCCCATCCCTTCCTGTTTATTGAGTAATTATTTCCTAGTGCTCTGGGTCTCAAACTTTGTGCTTCAGAACTCCTTTACAGTCTTAAAAATTACTGAGTCCTCAAGGGCTTTTGAGTACATGGGTTATGTCTATCTATATTTAGTATATTACAAACTAAACAGAAGAGTCTTAACTATTATTAATTTAGCTGAAACAATAAATTCTTTATCAATTAGCATAATATATTTATATACAGAGCTATATTTTTGCCGGGTGTGGTTGTGTGCACACATAATCTGAGTGAGTACTCTGGGAGACTAAGGCAGGAAGATCAAAAGTTCAGCCTCCCAAGTGCTGAGAATACAGGTATGTGCTACTGTGCCTGGCTATACTGTACTTTTGAATGGCCTTACCTAAACATAATTTTGTAAAATCATATGTTGGAAATACTGATTCACTGAATTATGCAAATCTCCCTAACATTGACAATTTCATTCTAAAAACAAAACAAAAAATACCTCATTATACCACCAAAGTACTGGAAAGCTGTCAAATTCACAGTTGCAAGGACAAGCTTTTCTAAAATTCTAATTTTCACTTGGAAGTTCAAATTTTATCACTAGTAATAATGATAGTTGTTTTCTTTGGAGTAACACATTTACTTTCATTTTCAAAAAAACTAGCTTTTTTGGCAGTCCTTTTTTCAAGTAAAAAATACTGCCCCATTGATAAAAGCAGCTAGATTTAGCTCATCACTCAACTGTCTAAGCACTTTAACTCAACACAACTTTTAGGACGCACCAGAGTACTTAATGCATACTTCTCATCTCATCACAGAAGATGCGAAGTAGAACTGGTTATTTTTTGTGCCCATTACAACTATGTGACAATGAAGAATGCAGTAATAACTCATACAATTTGGGGCTTCTCTTTTGATTTATCTAGGTACCAGAAGTTTTATTCCACATTGCTTTTATACCATTAGAGCAAATATCAACTCAGCTGAACAAGGCAAGTAACACTACAACAGTTAAGAGATGGAAGCAACCCAAATGCAACCTATGGATAAACTGATTTTTACAAATGTGAGCCAGGTGGTGTTGGAATTCTATAATCCCAGCTACTCAAAAAGCTGAGGCAAGAGGATTACAACGTTGAGGCAAGTTTGAGCAACTTAACAAGACACTCTTAAAATCTTAAAACAGGGCTGGGAACATAGCTCAGTGATAAAATACTTCCCTGGCATGAGAGAGGTCTCTGGCTTCCAGCCCCTGTACTGAATGAACAAATGAATGAATGAAGAAATAAATAAATGTATGCGTATGTGTGATGGATTATTGGCTTTCAAAAAACAAGAAATCAAGCCAGGGATGGAGCTCAGCAATACAGCACTTGCCTGGCAAGCATGAGACCCTGAGCTTCATTCCTGGTATCAAACGAAAAAAAAAAAAAAAAGATAAATAAATTCACATGCTTCTACATGGACAAAACTTCAGAACATCAGACCAAAGGCTTTCCACATGCCAAAGATTAAACCTGGATCAATATATTTCTTACCATGCATTAAACTAAAATAAAAATGGATCAGAGATTTAAATATTAAGCCAGAAACAATTTGCTGGAAAATAGAACAAATATAACTCTTGAAGCTACAGATGTGTGCAAGACTTTATGAACAAAACCCTGATCACATATGAAATGTTAAAGGGAATCAATAACTGGGATCACATCATTTAAAAAAGTTTTTGCACAGCAAAAGAAACCATCAATAGAGTGAAGAGACAACCCAAAGAATAAGAAAAAAAATTCACCAGCTATTTCTCAAAGGACTAATACCTAGAATATATAAAGAATTAAAAAGTCAGAACCCTCAAATTTAAAGATTCAATCAAAAAATGGGAATCTGAAATAACTAGATATTTCTCAGATGAAGAAGTACAAATGGCAAAAGAAATACAAAAAAAATGTTCATCACAGGTCATTCCAGAAATGCCAATTAAAACAACACTGAGATTCCATCTCACTCCAGAAAGAATGGCTATTATCAAAAAACAACCAATAGCAAATGCTGGCAACACTGTAGGAAAAAAGGAAGCCTTTTCCACTGTTGATGGGAGTGTAAATTGTACAACTACTATAAAAATCAGTATGAAGTTTCCTCAAAAAACTAAAACTAGGTTCCATGGATCCAGCTATTCCCCATCTAGGTGTCTTTCCCAAAAAAGTTTAAACTATCATACCACAGAGATATATGCATACCCATGTTTATAGCAGCACAATTTGTAATAGCTAAGTCTTGGAAACACCATCTCCATCAATGCATGAGTGGATAAAGAAACTGTGGCTTTTATACACAATGGAGGACTACTCTGCCATAAAGGATAAACTTGAGAAACTTTTAGGTTAAGTGGATGTACCTTGAGATCATCATGCTTAAGTGAAATAAATCAGACATACATGTTTAAATATTGCAGTTTCTCTTGTGTGAGAAACCCAAAGAGCAAATAAGGACCAAAATGGAGAACACTGAAAAGTAGGAAGAAAATGTTTAAATGGTAAGGGGAATGAGGGAGGGGGAAGGGAGGAAGGGAATAGGGATAAAACCATTAAAAAGAATGGAAAGATAATACAAGCAAAGTTTTGTAAATGGAGAGGGGAAGGAGTGAAAGGACCAGAAGGGGATGGTTAAGAAAAGAGAGTTAAGCTGTATCATATACAGTTACAAATTCCCTGTGATGAATATAATCATTATTATGTCAAAAAAGCAAACTAATAAAATTAATTGTGAGGCCATTACACTAATGAAAACAAGCTGGTCATTAAAAGATAACTACTTCATGATTCCGCTTCAGTGAGGTATCTTGAAGTAATCAGAGTCTCAGAAACCAAAGTAAAAGGAGGAAGGAGTGGCTAGCAGAAGGAGAAAACAGCTGTAAACTGTGTGTAGACTTTCAGTTTGGACACCTGTTGTACAACAATGTAAATATGCTTAACACTGCTGAACTGTACAGCTGGTTAAGACAGTGAATGTTATGTTTCTTTTTTTAACTACAATTTTTTAAAAAAGTAACATCTTAGTGTTGTTATGAAAATAGTTCACAAACTCCTAAAAAAGGATCTCAGAGACCTCCCAAAGGTCTGTAAACACTGAGAATCACTGTTCTAATGCAACTTTCTAACATTCATCCAACTTTTTTTTAAAAACTATTTCTTCTCTTTTCTTGTCTCCTTTGACATGGTTTCCAGAAGTTTCACACAACTATGCTGACCTTTGTGATACCCACAAAAATGGTGTGAGCTTCACTCAACCAAGTCAACCCTTAGAATATCCACAATGGTTTGAAAAGGCTAATGTTTTGTTCTAAAATGTGTAGTGTCATTATTCCTTTGGAGTAATTTGTTTCTATTTCTATATAAGCCCCTAAGATTTCTGTTTGTTCTACCTCTCGACATTTAGGGACCACTGGTGTCTTAAGAGCAGGTGCCTTCTATCAGTACTGTCAGAGTTCCTCACATTTCTCTACATGGTTTGGTCATAGAGCTCACAACGGAGCTGCTCGTTTATTAACTATGTCTCCATATCTTTGTACAGCTATACTCAAAAACAACTAGACTCTTAGTTTCAATGGCTTTCCAAAGTAGTATCCTGTTAGCCTTTCTGATTCCTGCCAAAATAAGCAATTTTTTTCCTTCTTTTTTTCTTTTCTTTTCTTTTCTTTCTTTCTTTTTTTTTTTTTTTTTTTTTTTTTTTTTTTTTTTTTTTTTTTTTTTTTTTTTTTTTTGTACTGGGGATCGAATTCATGACCTTGCACTTGCCAGACAGGCGCTTGTGCTGTGGAGCTAAACCCCCGGCCTTTTTTTTTTTTTTAAACTATTTATTAATTTTTGGTTCTTTGAAAAAGGGTCTCATTGTGTAGTTCAGGCTGGTCTTGAATTCACTGTGTAGCACAGGCTGGCCTCAAACTCATGGCAATCCTCCTGTCTCAGCCTTCCAAGTGCTGGGATTAGAGGTGTATGCCACCACGCCTGGCAACATGTCTGTTTTATGCCAGTACTATGCTGTTTTTATTATTGTAACTTTGAAGTATAAATTGAAATCTGAAATCGTGATATCTCCTGCTTTGCTCTTGTTGCTCAGGATTGCTTTGGCTATTCTGAGTCTCTTTTCAGTTCCATATAAAGCTTAGAATTGTTTAGAATTCCAAGGCTGTGGGAAGAAGAAACCCTTCTACTTTACAATCACCATGGAAATCGGTATGGAGATTCCTCAAAAAACTAAAAGTACAAATTGCATTTGATTTAGCCAGAGTTAAAGTGATACTTGCACACCTATGTTTATAGCAACACAATTTACAATAGTTAAATCATGGCAAGTGGCCTATGTGTCTATCAGCAGACAAAAGAATAAATAAAATGTGGTATACACACAGTGGAGAACTACTCAGCCATCAAGGAAGATAAATTTGAGTCATTTGTAGGACAATGGAGGAATCTTGAGACCCAGTTAAATTAGTAAATTAGACTCAGAAGGTTAAATATTATACTGCTTCTATGAGAAGCCCAAAATATAAATAAAGAGCAAAATCAAAGAGAAGGCAGGAAGTAGAGAGGCAGAATCTGTGGAGACCAGAAGGGGAAATGGGGAAAGAGGGAAAAAGGAGGAAAGGAAGAAAAGGGCAGGGAAGGAGGAATAAAAATGGTCAAGATTCAATATGAATATGTACCGATTTCCCAAGTTGAATATAATTATCATGTATCACAAACATATACTAATAAAAAAAGGGAAAAAAGAATTAGAACTTTTTAAAAACATTATTTCATACATATTTTTAAAAAAAGAAAACAGCTGGGCACAGTGGCACACACCTTGGTCTCAGCTGCTTCAGAGGCTGAGATAGGAGAACCACTTGCACCCAGGAGTTCCGGACTGTAGTGTGCTATGCCAATCAGGTGTCTGTAACAATTTTGGCATAAATATGGTGACCACCTGGGAGCAGGGAACACTAGATTACCTAAGGAAGGGCAAATAGGGCAAGGCCAGAAACCAACCAGGCAAAAAAAAAAAAAAAAAAAAGCAACATCCAAGACAATACCATTTCTAATTAAAGCAATGCCTTATTTATCAAGAGCACAGAAGAATGAATGCAGTGTTCCTCTAAGCACATTTTCCTGGGTTAAAGGCTTCCAAATTTGCTCCTGTGAAATACCTGGGTATTCCTGGAAGCACATCACACTCAGTAGAACACCACAAAATACTGATAAAATTTTCATCACATGACTTAGAAACAATTTAAGTAGGGGAGAAAAGACTATATTATATATGCACGTAATACAATCATAACTTAGAAACACCAGTTTTTATATTTTTTATTACTTGATGGACTAAAGCAATAAATATTTCCATCAATTCCTAGCTATTTTTTAATCACTTTCTCATCAGCTATTGCTTACCAGTGCTTAAGGAGTAGCAGCTGCTTCAAAAAAAGAAAAATAAATTATGGAAGCAAAATTTTAAATGGAGATAATGCTGCCTAGTATCTTTAGTGTACACTTTCAGAGCAGAGAAAGGAATTAAATAATAGGAAAATCAAATACCATTCTAGGGCTCACATTTGATTAGTCAATGTAACAAGCAGTCCAGGTACTTTATTTTTAATTCAAACAACATATACATAAAAAAAAATGAGAATTCACGACAGTAAAGGGTATGCCAACAATTACCTGACTGCAAATGATTGGGTTCAAAAATCAATCTTCTCTCTCCAGTACAACAATACTGCCTCCTCCAAGTAAATACAGATGAACCTTACCGTAATGGGTTCCAACCCAAGCTACATATTACAATCCCTTTGACAAGAAGCCCTACTATTTGCACAGTATTAGTTAAAGATCCTCAAGTAACTTAGATAATGACTAAAAATCAATTAAGTCAACATTAACAAATTATTAGTGTAATAAAAGTTTTAATAAAATGCACAGACCTGTTTACCAATATAGAAATTATCCACAGAAATTCAGCAGTACTGAGTCTATTTTTCTTTTTATTTTTTTTTCCGAGTCTATTTTTGATACATTCCCTTTCCCTTGCCGCACTCTCAAGATGCCAGCTACTAATTATTGTCATCTGTGTACCTCCATCTTACTGACATCCTCTCATTTACCTTCTACCATTTTAATTCTAATTACCTGCTGTGTTGTGAGAGAGAGAACCACACTAATTAAAACTGTATGTAAAAGAAAAGCAAGGTTTTACATGAGAGTCTTTTATCAGTAAAGTACATGAACTTTCAGGACATGAAGTGAGGGATATCGAATTTAGTTATTACTCATGGGCCTCTTCTGATTACGTTCTGACTGTTCTGAGTCAGAACATTGTTCCTGATTCTTGTGGTACAGTTCTTGATTCTCAGTTCCTGATTCTACACAGCTATACACAAGCTGTTGTGTAACTAGGAAATAATTATTCCTTTAAGTCTGCCTCCCTTCTCGAGTATAGACTCTGAGTTCAGGAGCCACATTTTATTCATCTTTGTACCCAGTGTGTCCAATACAGAGCCATGCACATGGCAAGCTCTCAGCAAATGTTTGCCTTCTAAAGACTCCTGAAGGCTGCCAAAAGTTTAATAACCTTTATTAAACAATGAGCTGTAGTTTACATGGCTGCTCAACCAGAACTTTACAGGGAGTTAGGACTTTAGTAATATCGTCAACAGTGGAATAATTGTGACTTCCTAAGCGCTATGGCAACTTGTTCCAGTAAATTCGATATAGCAAGTATACACTGGATCTGGTCACTCGGGGTATACTGCTACAAGAACCGCTGGATCAGAGTTAGGGAGGTAGCCCACCATGCATGAAGTTTTAGGTTCAAGTCTCTATATCACTACTCTCCCCCAAAAAAGATGAGACACCTCGGTCACACATATTGCTCAAATGCTTTTACTTTTCTCCATCCATGTTGGCACCACTCAAGTTCAGGTCATCATCATCCCAACTAAAGTAGTCTAATCAGTCTCCCTGCTTTCTTTTTTTTATTCTCCTCCAATGTCTTTTCCACAATGTCAACAAAGAGAACTTTCTTTAAAAATTAAGTCAGATCATACTATTCTTCAAAACATTTCTAAGTCTTCCCACCGCTTTTTAGATGCTATTTAACCCACTCAAATGACTTAACAGATTCAAACTGATCTACCACTCCATCTTACTATGGTTTTCTAATAGCTCTCTAGCCATATTAACTAACCTATATGTCATTCCTAACTAGACTATGCTGTCTTCCAGTGAGAAACTGCTCAGCTGTGGCAAAAAAAAAAATCCCAATAAAGCAGAGTATGGTGGCACATGTCTCTAACCTCAGCACCTAAGAGGCTGAGGAAGAAGGATGGCAAGTTTGAGCCCTGGACAATTTAGCAACTTAATGAGACCTTGTCTCAAAATAAAAAATTTAAAGGGTGGGGGATGTAGCTTCATACAGAAGTCCTAGGTTCAATTCCCAATATACCAAAAAATAAATCCTAATAGGCATTAAGGAAACTCAATTTATGGACTTAAGTCTCCAAGGTTAAAAAGTTTCTTAAGGCCAATTATTGAGCACTGTTGTAACTCAATGTTTCCTCTTCTGGACAGGAAGTTTCAAAACTACACAGAGTCAGGCATGGTAGCACATGCCTGCAGTCCCATCATTCAGAAGGCTAAGGCAAGAGGTCTGCTGCAAGTTCAAGGCCAGTCTGTGCTATATAGTGAGACACTGTCTCAAAAAAAGGAAAAAAAAATTACATATGAACAGATTGCTACTGAAGGAAAAGGCTGAAAACATAAGCCTCTTAGAAAAGAAGTACCAAAGTCACTATATCCTACTGCCAATTAGAACCTGCACAAAGAGGTTGCTGAGTAAATTTTTATTTAATTAATGACAAAAATGAAAAGAGAGCCAGGTGTGGTGGCACATCTATAATCCCAGAACTCATGAGGATGTGGCAAGAGGATTGCCACAAGTTTGTGGCCAGCCTGGGCAACACAGAGTTTGAGGCCAGTTTGAACTACATAGCAAGATCCTATCTCAAAAAAAAAAGAAAAGAAGAAAAATTCTTAGGAGAAAACTACCAAGAAATAAAATAAAGAGTAGGTATATGTCCTGATTCTGACCAAAAAAGATTCAAGAAGAGTTGCTAGAGGATTTGGGAAAGTCTTCATTCCTAGAACAACATGGGAAACCTGCTTCTCTTTCCTACAGCACAGGAGTGAGGAAGAGGAAGCACACTGCCCTGGTCGCTCCTGCCTGCTGTTTGCTGACACTGTGGACAACAGAAAGAGGGCCAATATTCCTATCCGCCTAACCAATGCTGAACTTATGGTCCCTGAATCCCTGGATTTCTAGTTATGTGAGCCAATAAACTATTTTTTAGTAAAGTCAGTTTGGGCTCTTAACTGTACCCCAAAGTTTGCTAATACGTATCTGAGAAGCAATGAAAATATGTTTTAAAGTAAAAGATGTGAAAATCACATTGAAGGTTATGAAAACAACATGTCAGCATTTAATTTTGTAGCCTCAGCAGAATCCAATCTCAAAAAGAAAGCAATAAAAGAATACAGATTTTCTCTGCAATTAGTATGGTATTGAGTGTATATCAAATCATTCAGATGTATTTTCTATGTTAAGAGTTGTTCAACTTTCACAGGATAGAATGAGATTAGACACTAAGGAAGAAAATAATACCGGACTTGATAGTACAGCAGTAAAATTATCCAGAATGAAATATAAAAGAAAAAAAGACTAGGAGGAAAAAAAAATAGTACATTAAGTGAGCTGGGGAAAATGACCACATATATGCAGCTGCCAAATGTGAAATGGGGGAGGACACAAAAATGTATGAAGTAGTAATGGTCAAAAACTTCCAAATTTAATTAAAAACCTTAAATTCATATATCCAAGAATCCAAGGGCTAATCTCATGCCTCTTTGTATCTCCAGTGCATCGCACTATATTATGCACAATAAGCTCTCAGCAAATGTTTGCTTCCAAACAAGAATCATGAATCATGGAGAAAATGCAATCCTCTTGCCTCAGCCTCCCAGAGTGCCAAGGTGTGTTACCATGGCCAACTGCTGTTGTGTTCTGTCATGATTTATGTCAGTGGCCCCCAAGCCTCATGCAATTATGGATACAACCAAATCTAGTGTTTGGGATTGGTTTATTGTCTAGTGCTCAGATAGGTGGTGTGAGTGATACACATGCCTAGGGGTGGAGCGAGCATACAGCATAACGGCAGGAAGGTGTCTCTCTCTCTCACCAGGCTGGTGCTTGCTCTTTGTGGTTGCCATGAACAGCTGCCCCTGTGCCATGCCACCCAGCTGAGTGCAGACTGAAACCTCTAAAACTGTAAGAAATAAACCTTTCCCTCCTTCATGTTGGGTATCAGGTATTTTGTTTCAACAACGAAAAAAAAGTAACCAAGACAGAATTTGATACCAAAGGAGTGGGGTGCTGTGACTGTACCTGACCATGTGGTTCAAGCCTTTGGGAATAGCTTGTGGGAAGAGTTTGGAAAGCTTTGGAGATGCTGCCTGTATGCATAGAGCTGGAACACCTTAGACTATTCCATAGGGGAGATTCTAGTCAGAGCTCAGGAGACCAAAAGGTTGATAGAAAACCTGCCAATAAAGACCAGGCTCAGGAGGTTTCTGCTGGGAAGAAGGACCGCATTGGTTGCTGGACTCCACACGATATGTGTTATGGATTGGCAGAAAGTTTGTCTGCATTTTGCTCAAGTCCAGAGACTTTGCCTGACACTGAGATTTAGGGCAATGGGTTGATTAATCTGGCAGAAGAAATTTCAAGGCAGTCAAACGTTGAGGCAGTGGCATGGCTACTGTTGGGGGCTTTTAACCAGATTTACATTGCAAATCAAGAGCAAAGAGCCCAGCAGGATGATTCAAAACATTGTGAGTTTGGTGAAAGACAAAAGCGCAAGTAAAGCTGTAGACTGTAAAGATAGAGCTGAGACTTTGATTGCTGAGAAGGAACAGAGAAATAAAAAAGATGGCCTGGGAGCATCCCAGGAAGCAGCAGGTCTCCACCTCTTGCAAGCCTCTAACTGGCAAAAGTAAGAGTTTGCTTGGAGGAGAAAGCCACAGGGCACCATATTCCAGAGTAGCAATGGAGGCCACAGGAGGTTCCAAAATGGCAGTGACCACACCAGATTCCAGAATGGTGGCAGCATAGAGAAGCTGTTCCTCACAATCAGGTTCAGAGAGCTCAGCACTCCAGGCACTTGACTCCTTTATGGCCAAGAAAAAGGAAAGCCTGGCTACTGCTCCGGCTGGCAGCAGACCTTGGTGACATCCACATGGCACTGATTTAAGTGCAAGGTAAAGGTACAAGTTCTGAGGTTAAGGCAGCTTCAACCCCAACTTCAGAGGGCCTAAGAGGCCAGGAAGTGTGCCACTGAGGGGGCAGTATGTGAATCTGCGAGTGTGAAGCCAAAGGTGCAGTGGAGACCCCAAAAGTTTGGAAAAGCCAGGAAAGTGGATCATCCAAGGAAAGCTGCAAAAATTGAACAGAATAGGCCTAAGAGAGAAGCTGTGGGAGTTAAAACCCCTGAAAGTGCTATGGGGGTGGAATCACTCAAGCCTTTTAGAGCTTGCAACCAGATTGCTTCAGATGCTGAGCATGGAACTCCAGGACTTAATGTTCACCCTGCTGGATGTTGGACTTGCTTTGGTTCCAATGTTTCGTATTCCTATTTGTAACTTTTGGAATGGTAATGTTTATCTTGTATCTTTACATTTTAGAAATGTTTAATCTTGTTTCATTTGTACAGGAGGGTTACAGTTAAGAGTTTGCCTTAGATCTCGAGGATTTGGTACTTGGACTTTTCAGCAATGCTGAAACTGTTAGGATTTTGGCAACTCTTGGAGATGGACTAAATGTCTTTTGTATAAAGGATATGCATGAGTCTTTGGGAGCCAGGAGTAGAATGGAATGTCATGGTTTATATCAGTGGCCCACAAGTCTCAAGCAATTATGGACTCAACCAAATCTAGCATTTGTGATTGGTTTGTTGTCTAGCACTCGGATTGGTGGTGTGAGTGCTACACCTGAGTAGGGGTGGAGCTAGCATACAGTGTAACAGCGGAAAAGTGTCTCTCTCTTGCCAGGTTGGCACTTGTTATTTGCAGCCACCATGAACAGCTGCCCCTGTGCCATGCCACCTTGCCTTGGAGCCAGCTGAGTATGGACTGAAACTTCCAAAATTGTAAGAAATAAACCTTTCTTTCCTTTATGTTGAGCATCATATATTTTGTCTCAACAACAAGAAAAAAATAGCCAAGACAGGTTTTTTTGTTTTTTGGTACTGGGGATCAAACTCATAACCTTGTACTTGCCAGGCAGGCACTTATGTCACTGAGCTAAATCCCCAGCTCCAAGACAAGGTCTTATATTACCCATAGGATGTGGACTGCAATAAATTAAAGATCCATACTATAAACCCTTAAACAGCCACTTTAAAAAAAAATACTATATCTAATAAGCCAATAAGAAACAAAATGGAATTATAAAAATGTATTCAAAAATCAGATATGGTGGCACACAACTGTAATCCTAGCACTTAGAAGACTGAGCCAGGAGGATCTTGATGAGTTTGAGGCCACCATGGGTTACACAAGTTCAAAGGCCAGCCTGAACTACACAGTAAGACCATGTCTCAAAAGCAGTACTCAAAATGGGTGTAACACCTTTCTTATGTAATAAGTAGCATGCAACTTTACTAACAAAATCCCCCCAAAAGGTCAAAGGTAGTAGTGTGTTGAATGGCTTATCAAAATGTTTATGACTTCAGTGATCTAAAGCTGACTCACCTTTCATACAACCTGTCGCTTGGCAGTGAAGCATCCGAATGTCGAAAGTCCATGATTAACATAAATAAAAGGAGACAGGATATGAAGAATATTCCCAAGAATGCCACTCGCTGACGGAGAAATGGGCTCACTGTGGGAACAGTGAAGTAGCAGGAAGCTGGGCAGAGGTAAGAAAAACTGATCCTGAAATGAGACAAAAATTTAGTTAAATGTAAGGTTGAGTGTTTAAAACTTGTTTTTAAATTGGACTGAAACCCTAATAAAGGCATAAATCTACTGCCAACAGAAGTCTAAATGTTATTTTAGTGTCAAATTTTAGAAAAGGCTATCAGTTCTTTCTTCAAACAATGCACTTCTGAATGAAATTCAAAGAATTTTATGCTAACACAAATATCACCAGTCTCTTGGGGCACTTTCATAAGGCCAGAGGTTCAGAGCAACCACAACATTCTTACCAGGCATGCTGTCAAGGAACTGAACACTCAGAAAAGTTATTCAACTGATTTTTTAAATGTTTTAATTCGTTACATATGCAGGAGGGTTACAGTTAAGAGTTTGCCTTAACAAAAGAACAAAAACCAACTCAAAAGAATATACTGAGAAGTAAATCTTTTTCCCTACTCCACAACTTCCTAGAGGCAATCATTCTCAGTTTCTATGTACTTTCCCAGGGAGATTCTGTGAGTATACAGACATAAGCATACAGCAATATACATGGTAACATATCTCTGTGTATCTCTATCCCTTTGGTTTTACACAAATATATCATATCTATTGTTCTGCATCTTTCCCCTGCTTATTCTATTTTCCACCTATCCCAAATTGAGACATGTAGATCCACACTAATGCTTTTAAAAAGCTTCATAGTATCATGTATGAATAAATGTATTCGGATCTGAAGTCTACTTTCCATATTGATTTAAGAAGATCTCTCGGCCTATCTGCTTTCAAGGAAAAAAAAAAAGGCCACTCTTTATTTAACTTTCTCAAAGGGTGCCTGGCTTTGCTCAGATGGAAATCTGAAAAAACATTATAACCTAGCAATTCTCAGACTTGAGCAAGCCCACTTTCTCACGGGCTTGTGTTGGAAACTATTACTGTGCCTGCCTTCAAAAGAACAACTTTGATCATCTCTGCATACACCTGACCAAGATGCAAAGTCCAGGCCCAGCTTCAGGGCAAACCACACTTGTAACCTCCCAAAGTCCCCCATGCTTGCCTGTCATCTTCCAGTGAGGCCCCTGCAATGAAGAAGGTGCGCACTCTTACCTAGCCATGGGTTCCCTTCAGTGGACTCAACGTTTGTCACCTCCTTTTCTTTTTGGCCTGAGCAGCTGGCCTTCTTGTCCCAGGCATCTCCTAAATCTGCCACCTGGAAAGAGTTGGCTGTGTTTTAGGACTCCAACACCAATCACAAGACAGATTTACTACAGTCTGTCATATCTCTCACCCACGCTCGGGACTCCTCTGTGTCCATCCGCTCTGGTCTTCAGGCCCAGCGGACCTCCCCAGCATCCTGAGAGTGGCACTTTCCTGTATGCCAGCTGCGTCCTCGGGAGAACCCACAGTCCCCAGGTGGTGCGGTCCCCACTTCCGCTCCCAGTCCCTCCAGGTCCCGGGCTCTCTCGCGCGCCCACTCACGGGACTGAACGGCTGCGGGTCCCTCAGTCCTGCTTGGCTGAGTCCAGAACTGCCCGCGAGGCCTCCAGCGCAGGCGGAAGAAGAGCCAGACCCGCAGCGGCGCCACGTCCCCAAGGAAACCGCAGGGAGCCAATGACTGACGGTGACTCGCGAGAGGGCCCGCCCCTCACGTCGCCGCGGCTTCTGGGTGGCCAATCTCCGAGAGTATTGGCCTCTAATGCCCACCCTAGCGCTTCCAGCCGCCTCCAATCGGAAGGGCGTATGCCGAGACTAAGCCTGGAGGGGCGGGAGACTGGGCACACGGGTGAGACATACCCGGCCTCCGGGTTTGGGTCTGGAGCTGTCTAGGTGGCGCGAATTCTCTGCGGGCAATGTTTTCCAGAGCACTTCCAAAATGGGGAGGCTCCAGTCTCTCTGGTGGGTCTCGAGGCATTCGCGATAGAAATGTAAAGATTGCCCACAGCGTTGTGGAGATTCTATGCCCACCTGCTTTTCCCGCGGGAGTGGCAGTTCTTCCCCTTATAAACCTTCCTATCGCCTCCCAAAATGATGTCCTGATTCTTTTGTCTTATCCTGTTTGAAAAGCATAAATTAGAAACAATGATATTTACACCCAAGTGCCTAACTCCATTCATTCAGCGTTTATTGTCACAGTGTGTCACACATTGTGAGCTTTTGTGTCGGTGCCCTCCTGGACCTTGCAGTGAGCCATACAAAGACAGCTGTGCTTTATATTTTGATTATCCTTGCTTAATCCAGCCTTGGCTCTTAATTCCAAAGAGTCCTTGCACATCATAAAACCTGAGCTTTTCCAAACTGTTCACATTCATGCTTGTCTATGACCTGCCACTACTGTAATTTCTGCAGCTCCTCTCCTCGCAGCAAGACAGCCTCGATATTTCTGGCCTCTTAGGTTTTGCTTATTCTATCTATCCCCCTTCCCCTACCTGCCTTGAATAACCTCCCTCTTGCTCATTCCTTATCACTTGACCTAAGGATTATCTTCCTCTGAAAGCCTTACTGGACTTGTGAAATGTAAAATGCCTAGTGTAAAATGCCTAGTGTTTCACTTACCACTTTGTAAAATGCCTAGTGTTTCACTTACCACTCTGAATATGCTTGAGGGCTTCCACCTCTTCCCAAACTGGCCACTGTCTGGCACATACAACTTGACTACTGTATGACTAATAAATGCATGTGGGGAACAGCAAAGACCACCCATATGACAACAAAGAGGTACTTTATTGAAAGCAGGCTATAACCGCAAACAGTCAATGTTATTTGCATTTAGCATTGTTAAAGGTTGTCGGAAGAGAGGGAAAGCTTGGTATGTAAAAAAGAGAAGAGGGTTTGCTTTTACCCAGACTTGGGTGTATTAACTTGAGGAAGCTGGGGGCCGGCTAAATAGAAGCAGGGCATTTTATGTGGTTGGTTTGGGAGAGCATATGTTATGGTCTCTAGTTGGTCCTGAATTTGAGGGTGGATAAGCAAACACGGGGCTGCCGTCGTTGACAAGTGCTGACCATTCTGGGGTGATTGCTGCAGAGGTTGTAAGATGTTCTAATTGTTTGTCATTGTCCAATTGATGCATTCAGTCTCTTATGACTAGTTTTCCCTCCAGACTTTCTCAACCTAGTTAGTTTTCTAACATGTTCTTCTTCAATTCTCATTTCTCAGATTTATTTCTGTCCCTCAATCCCCCAGATTGCTTCAAGTATTACATTTTATCTAGACCTCAGAAATCACGAGTAAAATAGTTACACAAAGTTGGGATTAACCACAAAATTGTACAAATATCGGGCATTTTTATTCATTCTAAAGCCCAATTCAGTTTCTGAAATAAGGAAGGCATAGAAAGAACTCAATACATGTTATAAAATAATTTTTTGAAATGTACTGAAGTTTTCTTCTTGAGTTTTAAGATTAATCTATGTAAATATTCAAAAATACAATGAAACATTCTCTAAAAGTAGAAGATATAAATAATTACTGTCATAAAGCAGAAAAAAAAAACTTCTACATTTAGTCCTAAGACTCGAATTACACTTTCTTTGCAAAACTTTCTTTGACTGTTTGGTTTGGACCATACATACTTCCTTTAATAATTGCACATGCCCTAGGCATTTGTTAAGCACAATTCTTTACAAAAACCTGCAGTGTTTATCTGGTTACCAGTTCACAGGGCTGAATTCTGAGGTTTCCATTCAGCAGGCCAAATTAAAAAAGGATTGATACCATCTTATTCATTTGCTGTAACTAACATGTTGAAACAAATTATAGAAACCTATATTTCAAAACAGGTTTTTAACTTCCGTTTAAAAGCTTGTCTACAATTACATTTAAAATTTTTTCAAGATCCCCTTGATGCTCAACCCGTAGCTAACTCAGCCAAACCCATCTCACACTGCGTGTCAGGAGCTTGCCCTTGGTTTCTGTTGTTCCCTTTCCCCTTACCAGTTCTCTTTCCTTCCACACTCCACCCAGCTCTAACCTCTGAGGGAGTTAGTAGTGTCATCTTCACACTCCTTGTTTACTCTTCTGTCTTCCTGTGTCTAAGGCACAGCATTGTTCTAAACCAAACTTTCTAGCTTTTCACTCTCACAGTGTTCACCCAAACCACCTTCATCTATGTTCCCATCTTTAACAAAATACCCTGTAATTCACTCAACCAGGAGCCTGTGTGACAGTCATTCTAGAATCTCTTCCCTCTGCTTTCTTTTCCCACTTGTATTCAATTGGACATTAGATGTTCTTAGTTTAAGTGTCTAAAATATTTCTTTTCATCTTTTGAAGACAGGGTTTCACTATGCAGTTCAGGCTGGCTTTCAGCTCACTTTGTAGCCCAGGCTTTCCTCAAACTTGCGGCGATCCTCCTGCCTCAGCCTCCCAAGTGTTGAGAATACAGATGTGTGCCACCATGCCTGGCTCCAAAATCTTAAAATATCTTTGAATAAAGCCTTTCATCTAATAGCCCTATTTCCAGACTGGTGACCCTCCTGAGGGCCCCTCCATTCTGACATTACTGTGAAGTCTAATCTCGTGGTTCCTTATCCCAACAGGGTATAGTCCAAATCTGTTAATCTGGTGTGGTAAATTTTTCTGCCTACTTGTCCCAAAAGCCAGTACCCTCTCTTCTACCTTGGTGACTTGTAGCGTAATCACATTCCTATGTTTGGCTGTGTGTTTTAAGAATACTGGGCTCCAAACCTAGCTCTATGTAAACTGTAATTGGTTTAAAATGGTTCCCTCACCAAGTATTAGTTTAAACATGGGCATATGGTAGAATTTTTTGTTGTTGGGTTGTTTGTTTGTTTTGTCTTTTGTACCAGGGATCAAACTCATGACCTCACGCTTTCTAGGCAAGTGCTTGAGCCGCTGAGCTAAATCCCTGGCCATGTGGTAGAATTTAGCTAGTGACATTGAAGCTGTGGGGGGAATGGTGGTGAGGAAGCTCTTTATGGGAAAATCGTGTTTGAGCCTAGTCAGGGAAATTTAGTGAAACACTGTCTAAATTTTTTTTTTAAAAATAAAAGTACTGCTAGTAAGCATGAGGTTGTGAGTTCAATCCCTGGTACCAGAAAAAGAAAAGAAAAAGACTACAACTAGAGCTCAGTTCAAAGTCCTTGACTTCAATCCCCAGTACTGGAAAAAAGGAGTTTTTCAGAAGGTAAGATAAATAAGACAAGGCTTCTTTTCTTCCTTCTGGATGTAATTTTTTTTTTTTTTTTTTTTTTGGTGCTCAGAATTAAACTCACGACCTTGCACTCCCCAGGCAAGAGCCATGCTGCCGAGCTATATCCCTGGCCCTTGATATAATCTTAGGGATGTGATGCCTGGAGTTGCTATAGCTACCTTACAATCTTAGAGAGACAAATCTAGGAATAACAAAATAGAGATACTTGCAGAAAAATAAAACTAGGTCCTTGATAACATCATGGACTAAAACTAGCAAAAACTAATATTTGATAATACACTATGTTGGTGAAGAAGGAATAAAAGGACTTCATTCTTCCATATGCTGAGACTCAGAACTCTGGGGTCATCCTTAATTCCTCTCTTCCTTTCACATCTCATGTCCAGTCCAACAGAAAAGCCTGTCAGCACTATTTTAAACATGTATGCGAGTAATCCTAGCACTCGATAGGCTGAGGCAGGAAGAACACCAAGAGGCTGAGGCCAACTGGGCTACATATCAAGTTAAACTTCAACCTGAACTACATAGCAAAAACCTGCCTAAAAAAAAAAAAAACAGTATATCATCTAGAATCGAGCTATTTCTCACTAACCTCATCACCACTATCGTGGTTCACACTGCTACCATTTCTTAGTGGACGATACATTCATTAGCTTCTGAATGAGTCTTCTCCCTGTGGTCTCTTCTGAACTGTCTTAGGAGTATGAATCTTTCAGTTCTAAATCAGATCAGGTCACTCTTCCAAACCCTACAGTAGCTTCCCATCTTCCTCAGAGTAAAAAACCTAATCCTCTTAGCCTAAAAAGCTCTGCAGTCTGCTCAATGTAACCCCTCACCTCTCTAACCTTTGTTTCTGTTATTTGCTTCATTCACTTTACCCCAAACACATGGAGCTTGATTGATGTTTTGTACTTATGTTCCCTCCTCCAGCACATGTGTATCTGTTTTCCCCACCTGGTGCTCTGTTCCTTGACCTTCTTCAGTCTATTAAAATACCTATTTCTCAGTGAGATCCTCCCTAACTACTGTTGGAACGTATAACTGCCCTTCCCATGTCATCATTTACTGCAATGTATAGTACTGTTTTATCATCTGTCTACCCACAACTAGAATAAAAACTCCATCTGAGCAATGATTGTCTAAAAAAATTTACAAGGAAGCTCATGTGAAGATCTCAAAGAAATATTGCTGAATAAAAAAAATGACAACAAAAACCTAAGATAACGTATAAAAGCTAACTTAAAATATATTGGAATCCTTCATGTAAGGGCTAAAACTATAACACTCACAAAAGAAAAAATTCAATGAAATCTTGGTGGCTTTGGATTTAACAAAGGTATCTTAGATTCAACAGGAAAATCAAGATCCACAAAAGAAAAATTTTAAAAGTGGTCTTCATTTAAAACTAATATCTACTGTTCAAAACACACTACCAGGAGTATGAAAATATAAGCCACTGGGGAACAATATTTGTGAATCACATATCTAATAAAGGACTTGTATCCAGAATGTAAAAAAGAATTCTCAAAACTAACCAAAAAACCCCTCAGATATAAATGAAAAAAAAAATTGGACTCTTCATCCATAAAATCTATATATGGCAAGCACGGGAGCACGTGATATGTTCAGTTCAATATCATTAGTCACTAGAGAAATGCAAATTAAAATTATAATGAGACACTGCTACATATCTACTAGATTAGCTATAGTAAAATGGGATACGATCATTTGCCAAGAATGTGGCACAATATGCTGTATTGTCATGAGGGCACTTAAGCAACTCCCTGGGGAGACCTACACAGAAAAGAAGTGAGGCCATCTGCCAAGAGCCCAATGTCAACTTGCCAGTCACCTATCAACAACTGGGGAAGTACATTCTCGAAGTATCTATAACCCTAGCCAACTGTATCAGATTTCTCACCCACAGAAATGATAGTGAATGTGTATTGTTGTTTTAAGCCACTGAGTTTCCTGGTAATTTGTCACAGAGCAACAGATAGCTAACGTACAACTAGATTAAATGAAATAATGTATGCGTTGGCTGGCACATTAAGCCCATCATTATAGTCAGCCGTTAGTTTGCATTGTTTTATAATGAGTACATATGACCATATTACTAAGTTTTTGTTGGATAGGTGAACAGAACTGTTTGCAGTCTCACTGTTTAAATGTCCACTTTGTATGCTTTACTTATGTACTACTTCTAAAAGGAAAATATGTAATTATCAACTAGTGATTTACTTTTTTTTGAAATTATGTATTATTTCTACCCTCTTTCTGTTTTGTTTTTCTTTAAATAAAAAAATAATGAGTACATATCTTTTTTTTTCATCAGAGATTGCAAGTTTCAGAGGACTGAACTGTTCTCTCTGCCTCTCTTCATTCTTCTTGGCCCTTTTGGCACAGTGTGGGCACATAAAACTGAGTAGATAACTAAGTCAGGTTAAGTAGAAATCCAAGGTGATTTTTATAGTCACTGTTAAAAAATTTATGGGGGAAATTTTCCATTTCCTAAGATATTCAACAATCTTTTTTGTTGCAATTGATACACATTTCTGGGTTTTTACACCCGCATTTGTAATGAGTAAGCAAGTATGAGGAAATGGTCAAGAGGAAAGAGCTGACTAATGAGAAGGAGGCAATGAACAACTGAGCACTGGGAAAGGCAGAAGATAAGGTAAGAGTGTCAGGATCTGCCTCTAATAAAAATGTAGTAGAACATGGGAATGAGGGTTGGAATGTAGCTTGATGGTAAAGCGTTTGTCTAGCATGTGCATTGCTGTGGGAACTACAAAAAAAAATAAAGAACAGGACCTGGAGAATAACCAGGAAAATCACACAGTAACCACTTAGGGACTCAATGATTCTGAGTTTGAGGCCCACATCTCCATAATTAGTTTTTTGTTAATGATGATGTTATTATTGTTAACCCTGGATAATTGCTTTGAGAAGTTGCACAATTAGGAAGGATTCAGTACTATGGAGCATTAAAAAATGTAACAAATCCTAGCTAAAAATAATCCTTGTTACTTAGGAGGCTGAGGCAGAAGGATTACAACTTGGAGTCCAATTTAGGTAATTTAGATTATATCTCAAAATAAAAATGAAAAAAGGATTGAAGTGTACCTCAGTGATAGAGAACTTCCCTAGCATGCACAAGCCCTGGGCTCAATCCCCAGTACTGACAAAAAAAAAGAAAAAGAAAAAGAAAAAAAGAAAGAGAGATAAATTGACCATAGATGGTAGCTTTGGCAGAAATCTTGCATCCAAGAGAGGCAAATCTATACCTGAATAAGTGTCTAAGCCAGTAAGGAAAAAGTGCTATCCTTTCTATGATGGAAGCAGTCCAGTATAATCAACCTGCCACCAGGTTACAGGCTGATTACTCCAGGCAATGGTGCCACATAAGGGACTCTGTGTTGGTCTCTGCTGCTGGCAGACTGGGCATTTGGCAGTGGCTGTAGTCAGGTAAGCTTTGGTCAGCAAAGTCCATATAGCTGAGCCCAAGTATAGCCCCATCTCTGCTACTATTTTGTTCAGGAGCCCATTGGGCAATGACAGGGGTGGATGAGGAAAGGTTTATTTCTGTCCACAGAATGGGCCATCCCACCCACTTGATTATCAAAGGCCTCTTCTGTGGTCATCTTTTGGTGGGCATTTACATGGCATACAAATATCTTTATATCCTTTGCCCATATGGAGAGGTCTACTCATATACTTCTCTAAATACGTTTGTTACCAGTTTTCCAGTCATGTTCCTGCCAAGTCCCTGACCGTTGGTTACAGTCCAATATAGACTTGCACATTTTTGTTTTTTTTTTCTTCCAAGCATTGAGAAGGTGCACTTCTCAGTGTTCTGCCCATGGGGAAGATTATCCTTCACTACTGTCCTTTCAGGACATCCTAGAAAGAGACTATAGTGCTACAGCTGTCCACTTTGGAATGATGCCTCCATAATGTGCAGAATCATCTGTAAACCAGGCCACAGTCTTCTCTCCCTCTGTCAACTAATCATTTGGTATAACTCTTGGGGCCATGTTGGGGGACAGAAAACATAGCAGGAGTAGGAACCATGAGTGTTTGGGGCATCTTCTTTGTGTAACTTTCTTGTGCTTCCTGAGCTACTCAGGCCCAATCACATATTTCCATTTAATGAAGGATTGATGCTGTGCACATCCAACTTTATGACTTGGTGAATTAGAGACCACCCAGTTCATGACTCAGGTCACATGGTAACCTGGTGGCCCATGATCAAGCATACAGTTTCTACTAAGGCCCAATAGCAGACAAGGAGCTATTTTTCTTTTTTTTTTTTCAGGAGCTATTTTTCAAAGGGCAGGTAGTGATCTACAGATGATGGCAGGGCCTTAGTCTGAAATCCTAAGGGTTCCCAAAATAATTCACCTATGGTGCCAGAGGCTAAAAACAATATCCCTATCTGCCACTGACCCTTCAAATACCACTGGGCCTGCATAATCATATGAGCAAAATGGCAGAGCAGCCTTCACAGCAGCCCGGACCTCTTGCAGAGCCTTCTTGTATTCTAGGACCTGCTGGAAACCTGCAAGTCTTTAGGTCACAAGTGAGGAATGTGTTGCTTCTACAGTCCAAAAAGGTCCATTAGGTGTTGTGCCTCTGTTTTGGTTGTAAGAGGAGTCAGATGCAATAACTTTTCCTTCACCTTAGAAGGGATATCTCTGCCTCACACCACTGAACTCCTAGAGATTTCACTAAAATAGAGGGACCTTGAATTTTAGTTGGACTAACTTCCTATCCTCTGACACACAGATGCTTTACCAACAAGGCCAAAGTGGTTGCTATCACTTGCTCACTTGGTCCTATCACCATGATGTCATCTATGTAATGAATCAGTTTGATAGCTTGTGGAAGAAAAAGATGATCAAAACCCCTGCAGGGCTACTCGTGACATTAGCTGGAGAGTTAATATTCTCCTGCGGTAGAACAGCATTGCTGGCCTTGTCAGCTGAATGGATTGTGTCTTACTTTCTTGTTGCTGGGATAAAATATTGGATAATCACAAGTTAAAGGAGGAAAGTTTTATTTTAGCTCACAGTTTGCGCATCATAATAGACCTCACACTATAGATTAGGCAACCAATGTGAGGCATGTTCCAAGTACTAAGTATATCTATCCCAATTATACATTCTGGGACTGAGGGAACAATATGGGGACTTAATGAATCCACTGTGAGTCAGCATCTGGCTAAAACTCCATTGATCACCTGCATCTATAGGCTCCTACTCTTACTGGTGGGCCGCTATGATGTTATGGATCACTTGGAATCAGCAGTAGTTCAGAGCCAGTGTTCAGTAGTCCCTGAAATGTCTGATTATTTCCCTTTGCAATGTACAGTTATCCTGGTAAAATGCCTTCCATCCATTTAGGGAAGACTGTAAGAAAGATTGACAGTTTAACTTTTTAGGAGTGCACCAGGGTCCTTTCTAAGGGTGATCTGGTCCCCCAGTCATTGAAAGGGTTTTGGGTCTATTAACTGACTCAAATATGGGAATTGGCTAAGGGTCTGTGATTCACTGTGCTATGATTTGAGATAATTTTGGTTAATTTATCTGAAAAATTTCCTGCATGTTTGTGCTTCCTGTCTATTTCATTTTTGCAAACACCATGACTAATCAGCTAATGTTATGACTGGTTAGACTTCTGCTGGCTATGATGATAAGGACATGAACTTTGGCTTTGTTGGTTGAGCACTGTCACTTCTGGGACCCAATTAAGCTCACTGCCTTTCAGTTTTCCAGTTGACTGCCTGCAGTCTCCACTTAAGATCTGGCAGACAGGGAAAACGATGGGGGTATCTTCAAGGATGTTGGTACTCCCCTTGCAAATCTGTTTCTTAAGATGTTATTAAAGTGTATATTTTCTGGATCCTCTCAGTATAAAGGATTAACCTGGCAACTCTATTCTAGCATTCCCATTTCCCTAAGCTTTTGAATATTTTCATCAACAATAAACCAAGGACATCTCTAGCTCATTTACAGTGGGTCGTGTTTTGATCCATATACTTCAGCCAACCAGCCAAATAAATTGTTAACACTTTTTTTTAAGGGAAGGTTTCTTTATTTTCCATAACTGATTTCACCAGAAAATCTCAAAAACCCCAAACCTATAAAAAATAACTTAAACAGAAGTGCCATTTTCCTCATATGAAATGCAAAATGTGCATATTCACATACTTACCTATACATAAATATATACATATATGTTGCCTTTACAAAACTTTAAGGATTGCATTACCAGTATGTATAGCTCTTCTTCCATAGAAATGCCTAATACTAACAAGGGATGTCTAAAATACTCGAGACTTAGTAGTCAGGGTTTGGAAGGGAAACAATTTAATACAGGACATTTAATGTATAATATTATTTTATAATATTCACTCAAAGAGTCAAATGCAAAAGAGTGCAAGAAATCTGTTCACACACTGGAGACCTAAAGAATCCATCTGATGGCCTGGATCTCATGGTAATGTCCTGCATGAGTCCAGCTGAAGACCTAGAGCCCATGGTAGTGTCTGCCACAAATCCAACGGGAGGCCAAGAGCCCACGACAATGTCTCATGCAAGTCTGTATCAAGGACCTGCACTGGGAAGGTCTGAAGGTCAGTGGTGGAAGCTAGAAAGTTTATGCCAATGGCATGATGGATCTGTGCCAGCAGCTGAGGGAATCTGCACTGGAGTCAGGAAGTGATACACAAAGTAAGCACCAGAGTTCCCCAAAGCAAACTGTGGTCATCCTCAACAAGAAGAAGGTCCCAAGCTCCTCTAATAGTGAGAACAGCTGAGTTTGTATCAGGAAAACCAGCACAACATACTTCTCCAGGAGAATCAACTGCAACCCATCTTCCTCTCTAGTTCTCTTTTTTTGCTGTTGGCAACAATCCTCAGACATACCTTCCACACGCAGAATCACACTGATTCTGTTCAGCCAGGTGTTACAAATCGATCACCAGGTGTCAATGCACCACAGACCTATTTTCAGAAAACTGGACACTCTTCTCTTGGCTCTTAAAGAATTCTCCTGACAAGTGTGTCATTTTTAAAAATTTACAACTATATTAGTAATACATTTAAAAAATACTAATAAAATGACCAGCTTGTATACAAAAAAAAAGGAAAAGGAAATGTTCATAGTAAAATTTAAACCCTTACAAGATAAGAGCATTTTGTATTCTTTTTCAGCTGCATAATACTGCATCACTGCTAAAAAAAAAGCATATCATCTAAAATATTTGTAAATACTATGTCATAATTCCCATCTTCTATTCTTATTCTATTTTTTTAAACTGGAGATTGAACGCATGATCTCACACTTGCCAGGCAGGCACTTGTGCCACTGAGCTAAATCCTCAGCCCTTCTATTTTCTATCTTTAAATGCAATTTGTACTAATCTGAGTTCTTGTTCAAAAGTATGTGGGTAATTCTGAAGGTTAGCAGGCAGCATTTCCTTCACCCATTCATAGACACGTTCCTCACAGAAATAAGCTCCATATTGGGATTTTCTTTCTTTCTTTTCTTTTCTTTTTTTTTTTTTTTTAGCTATCATAATGTCTCTTTCTTTGAAATAGTTGAGCATAGCTTCACACACGACAATATCAAACATAACAAAATAGAATAAACCCATTCAAGAGAATGAAAGTATTACAAGGCAATCTGAACCAAATAACCAAAGATGAACAATGGCTACTATAATATCTCATTTTCCATAAAAAATTTGTTTATACTGTCACACATATTAAAATCCAATAAGACACAACATGATAGAACCAATGGTGATAGAAAAACAAAAGCATGGTAGGACTTCAGAGCAAGATGATATTAAATCAGCAATGGCTGCCATAATGTCTTGTTTTCTTCAAAGTAACTGTTCATACCATCACACCACATTGGGATTTTCCAAAAGTGCTTCTCTAATAGGCACAATCTCAGTTCCTTGTTTTACATAAATCCCCAAGTGTTCCTTCTTTGCCTATCTGTCTATCAATGGGATCCTTTCCAGCCCTGCCCAGATGATAATCCTCAGGGCAAAGATGTCAGCTTTCACTGTATTGTGTATTCTTCTTAAACTTCAGGGCCACATAGAAATTGGTTCCACATGTAGTGGAAAAGAAACACTTGTTTACACTTACAGGTTCTTCTGGATTCTGCCCAGAGCCTGAACAAATATTACTTAGACCAAAAGCAGACACTTCAGTGTGGGTTCTAAAACACTTAAATCCAACCTGCTTTGAGGAATCAGGATGATATTGATTTCAGATCTTGCATAAAAACCAATGTATGGTCTGGTTTTTATGCAAGGAAGCCAGAGCACCACAAGCTTCAGGAATATAGCAGACCTCCTCGTGGGTTATGCTGTGTGCTTCACTTTTAGGAGCTTTCTCAGATTTGAGCCTGGCTATAGGGCTAGAGGTAGAAATGGTGGTGAGGATGGGTCTTCAAGAGTGTTATCCCTGTCTTGATTAGTAACTGCATCTGAAATAGTTATTACTGTTTCCATAGACGACATAGCTTTATTTCCTCAGGTATAGGAGAAAAGGCCAACACCACAGAGGAGACGGGTGTTGAGATGCCTTTGCCACAGAGGGTAGGGAAATTTCTTCTTCTTGGCAAAATAATTTAATCAAGATTTAGGAGCTCAATGTCCCCAGCCTCCTCAGGTTCCTCCCAAACATTTGCATCACAATATACAGGACCTTGTTCTTTTTTGATTGTTGTCCTCACTTTCACTTCAGATATACTGCAAGGTTGAGTGTTAAACTTATGCTGTAATTCAGCCAATTGAAATATGAGGGTTTGGGTTTCTGCAACTTTGGTCCTGTGACTAAAGAAGAGAAGATTCTCCTTCAGTACATATGTAAAAAACTTTAAGTTTTTTTTATACGTGTCTGAAACTGGGAGCTTGAATCTTTGAATTGTTTAGTTTCCTTTATTAATTTGTCTTCACACTTAGCCTTTAGATTGTTCATTTATGTCTGGAGTTCATGATTTCTCTTTACTACTTTTGTCCAGGAACGCAAAGAACAACCAGCCACCATCACTGTATTCTTCTGTCTCCCAAAAATGTTCAAAAGTATTGTATATATAGTCACTAAATTCCTCACATCTCACAAGTGATACTTTAGGATAATCAAATGTACCTACATTGCATATTACTTTAAACAGTTCACATCACAGACTCTCAGTTTTTTCCACATTATCAGAAGAACAGACCATGGCAATGTTAGGTCTCTTTCAAGTTCAGAGCCAACTCCAGGAACCACTAAACCTATTGGAGAAACTAATCTATACAATTCTAATTCTCTAGAACACTTTTATTACCAAAGTCTATATTAGTTAGGATTCACTAAAGGAATGGAGTTAACATAAAATGTGCATATGATTATATAAAGGATTTTCTATGTAGGCTTACAACTGCTGCCTATGGAAGCAGGGGTGAAAGAATGCAAAATAGATGTCTATACTGGAAGCCTCAAGAAATTACATATAAATGTCCAAAGGCAATGGCAAAGACTATAACTCCTTCAAAAAAGAAAAAAAGGAAGATTTGCCTCTTCATTTCCTTTTTTGTTTTGGGGTTTTTTTTTTTTTGGTACTAGGAATCGAACTCACAACTTTGCATTTTCCAGGTAGGCACTTGCACTGCTGAGCTAAACCTCTGTCTCCCTTCATTTCCTTTTTATTCCATCCAGGCTGCAAACATATTTGTTAGTGGCACCCCACATCTAGGGTGAGTCTTCCCTCCTCTCTTTGTCAGTCATCCACAGATACATGTCAATCATCCACAGATACATCCAGAGCGTTATTAATCTGCTAAGTGATTCTCACTCAAGTCAGGTAAACATATAACAATTAACAGTCATACCAACTATTGATGGATATAGACATTAATAAAATAATTTTATAAACATATGCAAAATTACAATTATCTAAATTCTACTAAAGACCTGAGGCACACGAAAGGGAATCTGGTTAAATTGGGGAAATCAGGAAAAGTGATTAAAGTAGATATTAAAGAAGATTTTGATGAACAATTACTGTCTTTATCATGACTGGTACAAAATCCCCAACACCCAGAAATTAGAAGATGTAAGTCTGTAGAGGTTTCAGTCAGTAGCCATCTACCTCCAAGGCAGGGTGCTGTGGCAGAGGGGCATGGCAGCCTGGAAACAGGGAAACTTCCTTTCACCTTTATATTACTTTTATTTTGTTGGTACATTTTAGATGTACATAATGATCATATTCATCATAAGGAATTTGTATCTGTACATAATATATCTTGCTGCTTCTTTTTTCCCCATTACCCTCTCTTCCCTCCAACTCTTCTTTCCTTATTTACAAAAACTTTGTTTCCATTATTTTCCTAATTTTTTCTTGTCCCTTCTTTCCTACCCCCCTCCCTTGTTCCCTTTCCGAAACTGCAAGCCTATCTGTTGGTGCCACCTACACCCAGGGTGGGTCTTCCCTCTTCAGGAAGTCCATCATCACAGCCAGAACCATGCTAACCCACTCAGTTAACTAATCTGATATCACATGCTTATGATCCAGTCACTCCCAGGAGCCCTACCTATGAGTGCACGAGGCTGTGGGGGACATCTAGACATAAGCCATAACAGTCAGCTACATGAAAAGTTAAAAAAAAAATTCTAGTACAAGGGATTGGATCCAGGGTCTTGCATATGCTAAACAAGAGCTCTATCACTGACCTAAATCCCAAGTCTCTTAAAAAAATGTAAAAATAAACTGCACTGTAAACAAATGGATCTGTCCTTTAAAAATATTTTTATTTATGTCATGGACTATTAGATAACTATCTTTTCTGCCAAGTGAGACAGAGCTCATCACAAGTTCTACTTCTATTTTTGTAATTATAGATGTATGTTCCAAGGAGCCGCTTTACACACATAAGTGAATGGGTGAAAGTTTTGTTAAATACTGTATTTGTTATTTAACTTTTCTATCTCCTTAAATTTTGTTAAAGAATTAGAAAACATCTCATTTGTAAAAAGATGCATTACTCATTGGTGTAACTACTTTCTCTATCTCTGAAAATATTACCAAAAAGATTTTACCAAAACTTGTCAATCAGTGATTAATTATACTTGTTATTCTTTCACTTAGTCATTTTCATTTTAGAGTTTAGATTAGATGAAACTTATGTTTAAAAAATAAACCATAAAATCAGTGAGTGGTAGTGTATACCTGTAATCCAGCAACCAGGAGGCTGAAGCAGGAGGATCACCATGAGTTTGAGGTCAGCCTGGGCTACATAATGAGCTAAACTGAACTACATAGTTAGACTTTGTCTAATCAAAACCCCATAAAATCAGAATCTTACATCTCAAGATTTTAGCTGATTATGAACATAGCCCTATTTCAATTACTTAGACCATTTTAAGGTCCCTTAAGAAGGCATTACAGATAGATGTTGGTTTTAGAAATATATTATATACTGATTTGTCATTTCAAAATTAAACCATAAATTTAAAATCATATTTGATATACCTAACCTGTCAACACTTGAGAAGTGGAAATTAATTCTAATCAAATGAAACAGTTTCCTAAAGTTCCAGGCATTATATTCTAGATTACGTTTTGGGAGCTTTTGTCCTGCTAGGAGCAAATGTAAACACTTTGGAGACAGAAATCTTCTTTGTAGAAATAAACAACAAAAAGTATTTTATAGTTAACAGGTGCAGGACTTACGAAAAAGTATAAAATAATTGGGGGCATTTTTACAGAATTTACAACATATTTACTTTAAAGCAATAAAGATATGATAGAAATAAATGAAGAAAAATGAATGCAGTGAGATTTCTGCCTAAGCAAGAATAACATGGATCTTGATATCAATTTTTTCCTTACCTATATTTTTCAACTTGAGTATGGTCATGATATGGAACTGGAGATTCCTGCTGAATAACCACTAACAAAACTAATTTTTCTAGATTGTTTGTGAGCCTGAGATGTTAGGTTATCATAAATCAAAACTAATAATTTTCTTTTTGAAATACAGTAATTTAGGATAAGCTTTTTAAAGACTGGAGGGAGTGTAACTGCAGTGCTCCCCTCCCCAAAAAAAGGATATATTAAAGAATTTATTGCATTTATTTTTTGGAGACAGGATCTCCCTATGTATTTCTGGTTGGCCTTAACTCCCTATATAACCCAGGAGGGCCTCAAACTCATGGTGACCCTCCTGCCTGTTTTCCATGTGCTGGGATTACAGGCATGTGCCACCATGCCTGGCTAATACCTACCTTCAACACTTTTAGATCTATGATAAAATTGATGAGTGACAGTAATTCTGTTTAACTTTTTTAGGAATTACCAAATCAATTTCCACAATAGCCAAAAAACTACATTCCTACCAGCAGAGTATGAGGGTTCCAATTTCTCCATACCCTCAATAATGGTTATTTTCAATCATACTTTCAATTATAGCCTTCTTAGTGGTTATGATGTGATATAACCAATAATATTTCCACAGAAGAAAATGAAAATGTCTTTACTACATAAAACATTTTACTGTATTCACATAAAATATTTTACAGAACACTATTGAATAAATATTCAAGAAAATGTAAAATGCATGCCTGTAATCCCAGCTACCTGGGAGGCAGGAAGAACACAAATTCAAGCAAGGTCAGTCACAGTAACTTAGTGAGCCCATCTCAAAATTTAAAAAATTTAAAAAATTTAAAAAGTAGGACTAGGGATGTAGTTCAATGCATTCTAGGTTCAAACCACAGTACTAAAAAAAATAAATAAAATATAAATGTACTTGTTACCTATTTTCTTAAAATCATGATGCCAACTTGTAAAAACATATAAACATAATTTCCCTTTATTTCTAAAAATAATGAAAAATATGCAAGTGACACCCAAGGTGAGACTCTTATTTTCTGATCAGAGAAGGAGCAACTAGTCTGTATCCCATTATTACTTCCCAGAACAAAAACAAAAATTGTAAATCTTGAATATCCTAATTCCCAAATAAATAAGAGGTATCAGGGATTTAGCTCAGCAGCATAAATACCTGCCTAGCAAACACAAGATTGTGAATGCAATCCCTGGTAAAAAAAAAAAAAAGTAACTCATTTACAAATAAATAAGGTACAGATTTTTCCTGAATAAAATAAGGCAATATTTCATATTGCACTCTTTGTTTTGATCTCTGGTCAATAAAAGGGTATCCTTTTTTTTCTTTTCCAGTACTTATACTGAATTGCATTAGCAACCCTTTTTAAACTTTATATTTTAGCCAGACATGGTGGTTCTTTTGGTTTGAGTCTGGATGTCCCTCAAAACCTCATGCAGTCATGGGGGCAGGCTTCCAGAATTTGTGGTTGATTCATGGTCCAATGCTGGGATTATGGGTGTGAATGTTACACTCACCATAGGGTGGATGTAGCCTATATACCATATAAGGGACAGAAAGAGCCAGCTAAATATGAACTGAAGCCTCCACAAACTATGGGCTAAATAAACCTTTCCTCCTTTAACTTTGAGTGCCCAGTATTTTATCTCAACAAGAAGAGAAAAGTAACCAACACAGAATTTGGTACCAGAGAAGTGGGGTCATTGCTGTGACCATACCTGACCACATGGTTCAAGAGCCTTTGGGAATGGCTTGAGGGAAGTGTTTGGAAAGGTTCAGAGATATCACCTGAAGATGTAGAGCTGGAACACCTTAGTCTGTTCTGTTCTGGTCAGAGCTCAGGAGACTAGAAGGCTGATAGAAATCCTGCCAGTAAAGACCAGGCTCAGTAAGTTTCTGCTTGGAAGGACAGCATTGAGTGCTGGATTCTAGATGGTGTATGTTATGGTTTGGGAAAAAGTTTGTCTGTGTTTTGCTCATGTCCAGAGACTTTGCCTGAGACTAAGATTAAGAGTAGTGGACTAATCTGGCAGAAGAAATTTCAAGGCAGTTGAATGTTGAGGCTGTAGCATGCCTTTTGTTGGGGGCTTTTAGCCAGATCTATGTTGAGAATCAAGAGCAAAAAGCCCATCAGGATGATTTAAAATGTGAGTTTGTCCAGAAAGGAAGTTCCAATAAAGCTGTGGATTGCAAAGATAGAGCTGAGGAAATCTCAATTGCTGAGAAAGAACAGCAGAATAGATAAGATGACCTGATGGTATCATCAAAAACATCAAGTCTCCACCCTTTGCAGCCTCAAAACTGCAAAAGTGAAAGACTACTTTGAGGAGAAAGTTGCCAAGCACTATGTTCCAGAATGGTGGCAGCATAGAAACTTTAATCCTCAGAATTAGATTCAGAATGACCAGTGATAGAGGTGCTTGGCCCCTACAGCCAAGAGAGTGGAAATCCTGGCTCCAGCTAGCAGCAGACCTTCACATCATCCACATGGTACTGGCTTCAGGTGCATGCAGATTGCCAGAGTTCTGAGGTTAAAATAACTTCCACTCAGATTTCAGAAGAAGCACATCCCAGACAGTGTGTCCCTGAGAGGGTAATGTGTGAAGTTGTGAAGGAGAAGTTAAAGATGCAGCAGAGACCCCAGAAGTTTAGAAAAGCCAGAAATGTGAGTCATTTTAGGAAACCTGCAAGCAGAGAGCAAAGCCAGCCCAGGAGAGAAGCCATGGGAGCTACAACCACTGGAAGTGCTGTAAAGGCAGAGTTACCCAAGGCTTTTGGAGCTCACAACTTGCCACCGATTGCTTTAGATGTTCCACATGGAACTATAGGACTTAAATGTTTGCCCTACTGGAGTTTGGACTTGCTTTGGTCCCAGTCCTTTGTATCCTCATTTGTACCTTTTGTAATGGTAATGTTTATCTTGTGCCACTGAATGTTAGAAAAGTTTAGCTTTCTTTTCATTTGTGCAGGGGCTCACAGCTAAGTGTTTTCCTTAAATCTCAGAGGAGACTTTGAACTTGGATTTTTCAGCAATGCTGAAATTGTTAGGATTTTGGCAACTATTGGATAGACTAAATGTCTTTTGCATACAGGATGTGCCTGAGTCTTTTGGGGTCCAGGGACACAATGTTATGGTTTGAGTATGGATGTCTCCCCCCACTCTCCGCCAAAGTCTCATGCAGTTATGAAGATTTCTAGAATTTGTGACTAATTCATGGTCCAATGCTGGGATTATGGGTGTGAGTACTATACCCATCCTAGGGTGGATGTGGCCTACATACAATATAAGGGACAGAAAGAGTCTGTTCTCCATGCTCCTCCCTTTTTGCTGTTGTTGCTTTTGCTGTCTTCTGCCCTTATGAACTGTTGCCCTCTGTCATGTGCCACTCTGCCTTGGAGCCAGCTGAATATGGACTGAAACCTCCACAAACTGTAAGCTAAATAAACTTTTCCTTCTTTAATTATGGGTTTCAGGTATTTTGTCCTAGCAACAAGAGAAAAGTAACCAACACCGTGGTGTATGCCTATAATCCCAGCACTCAGGAGGGTGAGGCAAAAGGATTGCCTCAAATTCAAGGCCATCCTGGGCTACATAGTAAGTTAAAGACTAGCCTATACTACGTAGTGAGACCCTGTCCCACCCTCCCCAAATCTTTTTATATTTTGATGCAAGGTTTCACTAAGTCACTAAACTGCCAGGCTGGTCTTGAATTTGCAATCCTCCTGCATCAGTATCCCAAAGTCCTGGAATTACAGGTATGAGCCATCACACCTGGCTCAGCAATGTATCCTTTTGTAATAATCAGGAATTGGAATGTCATATTAAAGAGTCACTTCCCACAATGGCCAAACTGTCTGTGCTAAAAGCAAAGGTTTGCCCTGAATGGGCAAAATATATGCAAGCTAGGAAAGATATGAAGTCTGCAGCTGCATCTTGATTAAAAAAGCCTTGCCTACACCAGGATTAGAGTCCATTACTTTCCAGAGGTTTTTTTAATGCATTCAGGAAATGAATCATAGCAAGATGAGGGATGGGTGAGGTTACTCCTTTCTTTGTTGGTTGTGGGCAGGACAGATTGAGAAAGGGGAGGAAGTAGAGGACAACTACCTCAATTACTTTTTCAGGAAATAAAATTTTAGGAAGGAACACAAAACCACGCAAATGAATAATAGCACATTAATTTCCTTGAAACTATTTCCCACAAATCCCTTGGAAAATCTTTCCAAACATATTTTCCAGTTTGAAAATTGCTGAAACGTACAATGATACTCATCTCTTCAGCCCTCATTGGTTGCCCCATCATTCACTGCCCTATGAATTCCTATAGCTCTTATGGCCTATCATTTAGGAATTAATTTCTTCTTAGGTGACTAAAAAAAGAAGTTTTACTTTCATGAGTGGGCCTTAAAGAATGAGAATTTTCATTTTTCAAAGAGCAAAATGCACTCTAGGGAAGAGTATGTTTCTGTCAGGATATAAATTCAGCTTCTATAAGCAAGATTCAGATTAATAGCAATGGCTTTTTAGAAATTCACATTAGTCTTTTTTCTACTCCTTAAATATGCCTACTTTAGCAGGACATGGTGGTGCACTATAATCCTAACACTTGGGAGGCTGAAGTAAGACTGCCACAAGTTTGAGGCCAGCATGGGCTACATAGTAAGTTCAAGGCCAACCTGAACTACATAGTGAGACTCTGGGTTAAAAAAAAAGGTGGGGGGGGGGCAACTTTGTTCTCACCTGGGGCTGTCATATTGGTTTTTTCTGCTGGAATTATTTTTTCCTAGGTCTGCCATGACTGCTTGTAATTAGGAAAGGCCTTCTAAGGCCAGGTATAGTCAGTCACACTTTTATCTCACTGTAGTATTGGATTGGGGACATATAGTGCTTGCATATCACACATAAAGGCCTGGAGCACTGTGCATGTGAGGCATGTTCAAGCAGGTGTGCACACACACACATACACACAAAATAGGGAAATAAAAGGTAGCAGTTCCAAGGAGGAAAAGAGGTTTGGAATGGCAAAGTTCTCTAAAGGTACTAGAGACAGGCAAAAGTTAAATTTTTAGGAATCTTCCACCTCAATGGCTAGGGAAGTGTACAAGATTGAGAAATCATAAAAGATAGAATAGAGTGGTTGTTGATGATAGGGAAAAGTTTCAGTGAGGAATGTGTCAATGTGGGGTGACTCTTTTTTTCTGTCTGAAAAAAAAGGAAATAAAAATGGCCATTGGATTTGGAACGAACATTTATGGCCACTGAATAAAGGAGTAAAAAGTATAGTTTAAAGAGAAAAGGGCATAGGAGATGTTATGGATTAAAAACTGATGGTCAACGTAACACCAGCTGAATTAAATCAGCATAGTTCTGTGTGTAGATGTTCTACCTGAGGAAAGTTGCCAGCGTAAACAGAGACATGGAGAAGAGGTAGGCATTGTGGGCTTCTCTAGGTGTTGCTGTTTGAGCTGTTGATTCTCCTGGAGGAGCTCATCATGACTAGCTTCCTCAGTGTGAGTTTGGCCATTATCATCAGAGGAGCTTGGGACCTTATTGGTGAGAGTGGCTGTGGTTCACTTTGGGTCACTTCTTGGCTCTGGAGGGGAAGATGTGTGCTGTTTAATCTCCAGAGGAAGTTTGTCACACTAGCTTTCTGGTATGTACTTGACTGTTTCCATCATCAGAGGAGCTGGAGACCTCCTTGTTGCTGAGGATGGCTGCAGTACTTTTTAGGACAGCCCTGGTCCTTATTTTGCACATGACTGCTCAGCTCCAGTGTAGAACCTTCAACCTACTGCTACAGCTCCTTCATCCAACTGGCATAGATTTTTTAGCTTCCACCACTGACCTTCAGGCTTTCCCAGTGCAGATCCATAAAACAGACTGGTGTGAGTCCTTCTCATGGGCTCTAGACTTCCAGCTGAACTTATGGGAGGCATTGTCATGGACTCTAGATCTTCCTCTGGACTCATTCAGGACATTGCTGTGGGATTCAGGCCCTTAGCTGAATATTCTGGGTCTTTAGTGTTGTGGACAGATTTCCTGCACTTTTTGTGTTTAACTCTGGGTGACTATCATAAAATAATATTGTAAATTCTGTCATGATTGTAATTGTTTTCCTCACAACCCCTGAGTACAACAGGAGGTATAAGGTCTTTACTGGAGCAATCTGGCAGGTAAGGGAATCAGTACTGAGCAGGATTGAGTGGGTTTCTTTCTGTGACCCCTATTCATTTCTCAAGGGAAATGAGCAAGAGAATACCTTGTAGGGAAAATACATGTGAATATATGCCTAAGAAGTACACAAGTGACTTTAGGAACTTTGCAATTCAGGTGTTATATGCAAAATTTTGTGTGTGCATGGGACATAGGGAGGGAAAGTGAATTTGTAGCTTTATTATTTTACAAAAGGTCGCGACCAGAAAGTTAACCACTACTAAAAGGAAGAGAATTGAAAGGATGGCAGAGCTAGAGAAATCAGAGGTCCAGAGAAGGACTAGACTTTAGAGAGAAAATGAAAAACCTCCTTCCCTTCTAAGGAAACGCTATACACAGATGGGAAGGTTCTCTTTTTCTTTTTGCTTTTAATATGGGAAAGTTTACAATGGCATCATCTCATTAAGATGAGTAATAAAGACAGAACTGAAAACGGGGAAAGCTTGTGTAAACACGATCCAGACAAGGAAGAATGAAGCAGCTGGACAGACTGGGTGGAAAAGGAGGAAAAGAAAAGGTTTCTTAGCGGAGGCTTCAGCTCCAGCGAGCTCCACCGCGCCTCTGTGCGGCGCCGACATCTGCGCAACGTCGCGGCCCTGGACCAGTCCTGAAGCCTGCAGCAATGGCACTGTTCTAGAACCGACCTGATCCGCAGCGAGCGTGATCTGACCACAGAGTAATTCTCACAGGCAGAGAGAGGGTCTGTCAGTGAGGCCTCTTATGGACAAAATGCTAAGGTTGTAGACTACTTCCGAGCGTCTCCAGTTGACATCCGTCCTTGTCGCGCTAGGGACGCTGGTTCTAGCCACTTCACCTGCTGTGTAGTCACCCGCCGCGTTACGACATCTCCCCTCCCCAGCCTCCAGCTTGGCGCTGAGCCCAGCCTTCCCCGTCATCCCGGCGCACTCATTCATTCAACCACGCGAGACTTAAGGAGTAACTTCGGGTGCAAGGCCCCATGAGGGAGTTGAGGCTGGGGCACACTGAGTCTTCTGGGGTCTGCCCCAAACTCCAGTCCCGGCCGGGTCGTGGCGGTCATCCCTGGCAGAGAAGCGGGCTCAGCCAGCCCGGGAGCCCCAGCCACTTCCCGGTCGGGCACCCGGCTGGGCGGGGAGTGCCCACCCGGTCGGCCCCGGCCCCGCGAGATCCCCCGGGAAAAGAGCTTCCTCGGGCCGGGCAGCGGGGCTCCGAGGGCGTGTCCTAACAGCGCCCGCCAGCAGCTTGACCTTGAGACACCGCATACGACCCACCGGCCCCACCGGCGGCGCTCTCAGTCTCACAGGCGCCAATCTTGGTGCCAAAGTCGTTCTCTATCTTTCCCCGGACGCTTCTCTTTCTGTAGCCAATCAGAGAGCGAAGTGGTGTGGGCCAATGACCGCGACCAAAGTAGCCGGAGTGTGGAACCTATGGAGGATCAACCTGAAATTTCTCCCGCCTCTGGAAAGTCAGAGGCGGACTAATCTCACATGTTGACCAATCAGCGGCCAATAAACAAGAAACGTCCAAGATCAAAGAGGAAGGGGGGGTGGTTCTAGGCGACAGCTACGCCTCAAGGCAAAAGAGTGACAGGCAGCTTCACGAATGCCTATAGACACATCTTCCTTACGTCAGGAAATAGGTGGCGCCAGGTTGGCTTCTCCACCAGTAGTTGGCTGAGGGCGTGTCCACGGGGCAAGCGGGAGCCAGAGGCTCGGGGCTCTCTGGGCCGCGCCTGAGGCGGACGCAACGGGGCTGGGGGGGCGGCACGGTGGGCGCCACGGCTGGCCCGGGTGGATGGAGTTGGAGGGGCGGGGTGCAGGCGGTGTGGCGGGGGGACCAGCGGCTGGGTCCGGGCGGAGCCCGGGGGAGTCGACGCTGCTGGACGGGTGGCTGCAGCGGGGCGTGGGCCGGGGGGCCGGCGGCGGGGAGGCCGGGGCCTGCAGGCCCCCGGTTCGGCAGGATCCAGACACCGGCCCGGACTACGAGACGCTGCCGGCTGGAGCCACTGTCACCACGCACATGGTGGCAGGCGCCGTGGCAGGCATCCTGGAGCATTGCGTGATGTATCCCATCGACTGCGTCAAGGTGAGACCTGGACCGGGCTCCGACCAACCTGGGGCTGACCCGACTCTCTGCCCTGCGTAGAGCCGGAGCCCACCGGGTTACTTTCTGGCTCCTGCCAACTACACGATTTCAGCCGATACAGTACTCCATACCAGCAGGGTCCCGGCTGAGTTGATCCCAGACAGGAACCAGGACCTATTTCTAACCGTCAAAGAGATCTGAAACAGGACTCAGGATCAAAACTGTCAGCCAAAGCCCTGGATCCCACCTGGGACTAAACAGGAATAGGGTGGGATGGGGGAAATCCCGAAGCACAGGTAAGTGGCACTAACTTGATAAAGATGAAGCCAGCTAGCCTGAACCAGACATAGATCTGATGGCTTGAGATGGTCTTCGGGTAGATACTTTTACAGCCTTCTGCTGTATGTTCCCTTAAAAAACGGGCAGGAACCGGAGCCTGGGATTTTTGAGCTAGATAAAGAACACATTAAATCTTAACACATGAGTGTCCGAAAATCATTGTGCAGTCAGAAGTCAGAATTCCATCCTGGAAGTCATACGGGAAGATCGTGTTCAGGAAAAGGTTTCGGTTTCTTGTACATGAGTGTGATTCCCCCCGCCCCCATTTCCTGAACATAAAAATTGAGCAGGGATTAAGACTATCAGTCCCCACACAAGTGCAGTGAAACTGATAGTATGTTTCTCTGGATACCTGAAGTTGACTAAAAGTGAAACGTTGCCTAGAAGGGAAGTGTGCCCATATTAGAAAGTGGATGTAAGTGAAGATGCGATGACACAATTAGTGTGAAAGTAAAGCTAATTTCATCCACAGCCAAACAGGATGATGAATGGATGCAGAAGTCAGATTCTTCTAAAGAAAGCTGGCTGAAGATGGGAAGAGATTATCCTTCTTTATAGTTTTTAATCTGTGTACATTAGTAAAGATGCCAGCCACTAAAAATGAGTTCTAAATTTAGGTGGAAGTAAGCTCCGAGGCACGGCTGGAATAAATAGGATGAGTCTGGTGCTTCCTTTACATGTTAATGATAATAGTCAATGGCAGTAGCCTTTGATGCATGTTTTCTTCTTACATTAGGAAAGTACTATATATTCAAAAGAAAGAGAGTGTCAACTTGAACAATACAAAGTAGGTCTCTTCTGCTTTTCCGTGGTTCCAGTACCATTTCACGTTTTCATTAACAGTGGGGGTGAGGAAGTAGGGAGAATGTTCATGGAGCTTTGTAAATGACATTGATTTGGCAGGAGTATTCTGGCACATTACAAGATAACTCCTAACAAATGCCATCGCCAGTGAAAATGGCTAAATGCACTTGACTAAGGTGCACATTAGAATTTTAAATGTTTAGGTCAACTTAAAGAATTAGTCAAAGCTGTTTGAAAGAAATAACTACTGAAATGTAAAAATATATAAATACTAAAAATTCCAATATTTATATAAGACTCTGTGGTGAATGACTGTGAATTAATACTGCTACATATCCAAAAGTTAATGTGATCTAGCTGTAGAGTAATCTCACTCTGCTTTTACTGTGAGTACAGAGTCTAGGGTGCTATACTTCAGAATGAGTATTAAATAAAAAAGAAATCAGGGAAAGCAATGAAAATTATTGAATGGCTTAGAAAATACAATGTAATAATGTGACTAAATATTATTACAAATTATCAGTCTAAACTGTTGCTCATTACAACTACAATTAGAGACTGTCTCCATATTCCGTATGTTTACATAATGCTGTTTTTATAAGCATTTTATAAATTCCTGTTTAAAATGCCTCCAGAATATTTAAGTGTATATCATTAATAGGGGCAGATCTTTGTCCTGTTACAAACAAATCAATTAAATGATTGGTTTTGTAGGAACAGAGATCACTCAAGATCAAATACAGCAAATAAGGTGGAAACTCAAAATGAATGGGTAATATTGCTTGGGATCAAAGATAAAGTGAGACAGGAAAGCAAGATGATTGATTTAATTTTGAGGCCTATAAAGCCATTGAAGGAACACTCATAAAAGAATTCCAGAAAGTTTTGCATAACCACAGCAGTACTGGAATAAGTCATTTCTAGCCTTCCAAGGTTAACTGTTTTGAAGAGCAGACTTTATTCATCTACATAAGTTTTGGAATTTTTGTTTAAAAAATTCGTCATACAACATTACAGTTGTGCCTCCAGGCCCTACATTAAAGAAAGGAAAGAAAACTTCTCAGAAGTCTTAAAATACAAAAGCTTACCTTAGAAGAATCATTTTTGCTTGTCGTTGATTCTGGGATTTAAATGATTAGAGGGGCACCAGCATGAACTAGTGTCTGTATGCTAAATACTTTTTGTGCACGCATGAAAGCAAAAGTCTTATCCTATCCTTTAGAAAGGGCTTCTCAGTTCACTTCTCTCCTGGCAGCAGTTCTTTTACCATAAATGGATGGTGGAAAAGAAAACCAGCCCAAACTTACCCTAAAACTGGAGGCAGGTATCTTATCTGGTTTGGACCCTAAAGGGCAACCCACAGTGTCTGCAAATGAAATCTGATGTTGCCTCTTGGCATGCAGACCTCTGTATTCCCAGCCACTTATCAGGGTCAAGTTGACTTAAAATATCCTGGGGAGGGATCATGGGAAGTCAACACTGCCTCCCTAGGCTATGATTTCCATAATCAAATAGAGAGGCTTTGGAACCCAGACAAATCCTAGTCTCCCTCTCAAACCTTCAAGAGCAAGCATCAAGCTTTATCAGGGACAGCCTCAAAATCATCTAAGGACCCCACCTACTACCAAGTTGCTGTTTTTGGTTCTGCAATGATGAAGCAAATACCAACTTACCTAATAAGTTAAAAAGGCAGAGAGAGAAATCTTTTCCAGATTAATTGATTAGACACATTTACTAGTGAAAGGTTAGGAAATGGAAACATTGGCTTATTTGATTTTCTTGCATGTGATAATAATAGTTAAATATTCAATAAATGACAGTCATTCTTGTGTGGCAAGCACTATCTGATATACCCTGCATATATTTATTCATTTACTCTTTGAAACAACCTCATGAAATAGATACCATTTTCATTATTTTATAGATGAAGAAAAGAGGCTTAGAGAGCAGTAAACTAACTTGTCCAAGGTCACAGTTTTAAGTGGCAGAGTCATTTGAATCCAGTTTGTGTGACTCACAAGCCTTCCCTGTAGCCTCCCAAAAGAGATTGCAAGAATGAAGGAAAGCAAAGATCTCACAAGAGAGCTCCTCTCTGAATATGTGACTTTTAGATTAATAGCCAAACATGTAAGTCATTATATCCACAGAGAAGCTTTAAAATAAAATAAAAAAATTTAAACTTGATTTAGTAGTGGCTAAGGGCCAGTTGGTTGCCCATGCCTGTTTGTGAAATGATTTATGCTAGAGGCAATGGTGCCATGATTTGTAAATTCTCGGAGTCATATTTTAATGTAATAAAGTCATTATGTTTATACAGCTTCTTAACAGCCAATAGTTTCACATGCCTTATTATTTTAATCCCCACAGCAGCTTGAGAAACCAGCCATTTGGCCTTGTAAATGATAACTTTGAAGCTCAGAAAGGTTTAGTGACATACTGAAGACAACCTGGCAAAGCTGAGGATATAGCTCAGTGGCTCAGTGCCTGCCTGGCAAGTGCAAGGTCCTGAGTTTGATTCCTGGTACCAGTGGGGGGGGGGGGGAAAGCCTGACAAAGCTGGGACTCAGTTCAGGCTTTCTGACTTGGATATGGATTGTCTTAACAAGCCACTTGTCTCTCTGTTTGTTTGGCTTTCTTCAAAGCCAGGCAGTGATTTTTCATAATGGAGGCTTTTCAGAAATTCTGAGATGCCATCTTTTTGTGAAGGGAAGTTTTATTGGCCAGAAAATTCAAGCATCCATATTTATACCCTGTGCTCAGGTCCTCTGCCTAAGTGTGTATTTTCATTGAGTTTTGCTGAGCTAAAGTTAGATGGGTATCTAAAATTCATAATTATCCATAATCAAATCCGTAGTACCTTAGCCACAGTCTAGTTTTCTCTTGGGGATGAAGAGTTCCAGGCCTACAAGGCCAGAACTTTCAGGACTAGTTGCCGAATGTACCACTGACTCCATGCAGCAGTGCCATTGCTGTATATTTCCTCTGAACAAGATCAATTGCAAACAAACTTACTGAAACATGTAATTGTTAAGCCACCAGGCTCAGTTGAAATACACATCCATTCAATACAGCACATCCTTTATTGCAACTCATGGGATCTTTTTGAGAAGTGGAAAAGAATGTGTCAGTTGTGATCAATAATATTGTATATTTGTAATTGAACATCCAATAAATTAACCTTTTTAGTGTGCAGTTTTTGTGTTGGCAGAAGGCAGGAAAAACCTCTAAAGGAATGTGGCTTGCTCGTGGCTAACTAGGACCTGTTAATCTGGTTAGTTTTTTTTTCTCCCATGCATTTGAGAAAAGGCATTATTCTTGGAGCCCAGCTGGCCAACAGAAAGCCCAAGATTTTAAATTTAAATCTAAATTTAAATTTAAATCACTGAATCTAGTGATTGAACAAAGGCATTTAAGCTACCTGGGCATCATTTCTCCCCTCTTTGCTCATCAATGGCTGTAGTTGTTACTTTCTGAACTATGCACACACAGCTTTATGACAGAATATTCATTCACTAAATAAGCAAATTTTAAGTGTCTTCTGTGTGTCAGGCACTAAACTGATTTCAAATTATTAGTATCTGTGCTACTGTAACCGTGAAATGAGTTGGTAGGTGAGACTTTTGTGGGGAGACATAAAGGAAAAAAGGTCTGATTTGGCAAAGTGTTTCAAACTAGGTTAATTTCCTAAATTTAAATAAAACTTTCTGGGAATGTCATATAAGTTTCTACCTACTATATGTTCTTTCTAATCATCAAATCTTCCTGAGATTCTAAGGGTCATGTTTCACAAGAACTGATTTTATTTACTGATGCCAATTTTGTAATTCAGTCCATTTAGATAAGAAATATGAGGCTGGGCAAGGTGGCACATACTTGTAATCCCAGCACTCAGAAAGCTAAAGCAGGAGGATCAGCATGAATTCATGGCCAGCCTGGACTACATGATGAGTTCAAGGCCGGCCAGAATTGCCTAGTGAGATTCTGTTTCAAAAAAAAAAAAAAAAAATCTGAAAGGCCCTTTAGTTTTAGAGGCTAGGTTGCTTTCCAGCTAGAACACTTTCCACTTTCATATTTTGAGGGAAAATTTTCTTTCCCAGGAAGCTAGAGTGACATCTATTAGGAATGTTACTTCCACCAAGACTAGTTGATAGACCCAGCCGGCAATGCCAAATAATCTGAAAAGGTATCAAAAGATGAGCCACCATCTCATTAATTAGTATAGTGTGTGGTCAGGAAGCACCAGGGCTGGTGTTTAGAAATAAAGCATAAACTATGTGGTAGGGTAAGGACTTGAATTCAGAATCCATTTGAGAAACTCAGCCTAATTTATTAAGACACAGAAACAACTTTTGCATCACAGGCTTGAACTTCATTCCTGGGGCAAAGAATCATTAGTAATAATGTTCTCAGGGCAAGTAATGATACTCCATCCTCGGGATCCCAGATGATTAGAAAAGGAAAAGTCCAAAGCTTGGAAAATAAGATAGAGATTGGGGAAGAAGTAAGTTGGGTGTCAGGTATCACTTCCCCAGACTGGCACAGTTCCAACTAGAAGCCTGCCCAATTCCTAAATCCCAGGTGTTAAGGTGAGGTGAGACGTTGGCATCACTGACACTGCACTTCTCCTTGCTGTGATTTCAGACCCGGATGCAGAGTCTACAGCCTGACCCCGCTGCCCGCTATCGCAATGTGTTGGAGGCCCTCTGGAGGATTATAAGAACGGAGGGCCTGTGGAGGCCCATGCGGGGGCTGAACGTCACAGCAACAGGCGCAGGGCCTGCCCACGCCCTCTATTTTGCCTGCTACGAAAAGTTGAAAAAGACATTGAGTGATGTAATCCACCCAGGGGGCAATAGCCATATTGCCAATGGTATTGAGCCTTCCTGTGCTGGTTCCCCCACTTTCCCAGCTCTTTGGGCTTTGCTGCTGTCAGTGCTTCCTGGTCTCCACATGGTTTGGAGCTACAGCTTTGGGCTGGGGTAGGCCAGATTCTAGGGAGGGACTTCAAACCTGATGTTCTCAGACAGCAGGCTGCTTCGACCCCATCCCTCATTGGGGCACCTCAACAAAGGGTTACAGTATTCTCCCTTACCTGCCAGCTTGACTTCCTCTGATCATCCCCCTGACATCAACTGTGCAGATAATGAACACCTCCATTGTTTGTTTCTTGATAGTCATTTGGTGCCCTGCTCCTTGGGGCAGGATTGGAGGTGATCAGGCACCCAAAGAAGACACTAATGGAGCCTCAGCTCTTCATCTCACCTTTTCAGGATCCCAGCTGACCAGAGGCAGTTTGTCACCGGAGACTTGACAAAGCCTTGACAAGTGAACGGGGGTAGGGTTAGGTGACTGGAGCATGCAGAAGGTTGGAAGATGGAAGAAAGATGAAAGCAAAAGAAGGGGTAGCAGCTCAGGGTTTCAAGGTGGCCTGAGAATCAAGTTGAATGGGGAGAGGGTGAGGCTACAGGAGTTCAGGGCTTGAAGGGAAGATCTGGGTGGACAGATGCTAAAATTTGGAGAAGGGTTAGACAGCTTAAGGGCAATAGGATTGAAGGCAGGGTTCCATGGTGATCTGACCACACGAATCCTATGTGTTCCCTACACTGGCCACACTTGATACATCAGCCTCCTTTGGCAATAGTTATCTGCTTCCTATCTGGAGCATATGCTGCATTTTTTTGTTTTGTTTTGTTTTGTTTTGTTTGAGACAGGGTCTTACCATGTGGCTTAGGCTGTTCTTGAATTTGTGATGTAGTCCAGGCTGGCCTCAACCTTGCGGTGATCCTCCTGCCTCAGCTGGGATTACAGGCGTGCGCCACCACACTCATCTGCATTTATTCTTAAAACCATCCATGTAGATAAAATCTGGGCTAGCTTTTCCTTGCCTCTTCTGGGCTTTCCTGCTGTGGGTGTGGAGTATATATTTGATGATTTTACTAAATTGGTGGGAACAAGTGTCTTCCTTTTTGGGGAACAGGTATTTAGGAGCATTGGGTTCTCTTTTGGACTGACTCTTAACTGCATTCCTTTGCTCACTGGTTTAACACAGTCATTCCCCATCACTTGGGGGGGCCTCAGTGAATCAGTCACCCCCTCATGGCCTTACATGTGGCAGTTGTTTTCTCATTTGCAGGTGCGGCGGGGTGTGTGGCAACATTACTTCATGATGCAGCCATGAATCCAGCAGAAGGTAGTGACATCTCAACCTGTCCCTCTGGTCACCTTCATCTGCATGTCTAGGGTTTTGCTTCATTTATGGCTGGTAGAAAAAAGACAGAGTATGTCATTTTGGGTGGGGAATCGTGCCATGTTGTTTTGCTGTATCACTAGAGGGCGCTCCCTCCATATTTTCAAAACTTGGGAGGAACCCCCCCCCCCCATGACAGAAAGCTTATTTATTGGGATTTATTTGTTTTGGGGACTTCCCTGGAAATAAGAGATGGTTGCATTGGCCTGTTCCTGGCCTTCCTTTGTAGTATACCTTATCTCTTGTGAAAGTTTAGCAGATTACTTCAAGGCAATAAAGATGAAGTTTGACATTTAAAAGTTTGCTTTATGAAAATGAAGAGAGCTGAGATAGTAATGAAAGATTATAGAGCTTGGGCCTTGTATTTCTGCTTTGACTTTGGCCTTTAGTTGGAAGGAAATTCTCCAACAACATTCTCTCTGTCAGGTGAGGTACTGGACTAAGTATGAGGGGATAGTGCCGTGTGATGCTCTGTATGTTCCAGTTCTGTATGGGTCTGGGTGAGACCATGGTGTAAAAAGATCACAGAACTTACACCATGTTATATACCTGAGGGAATAGGAGATGTTCAACTCTTTTTGGCTAAGAATCTTTTATTTTTTGGTAGCAATTCTCTTTTGGGAAAATAACTATTATCATATTTTTAAAAGTCAGGTGCTCCTCATACCTGAGGATTGGGATCATCAGGGCTCCATCTTCATTATTATGTTCACTATCTCTAAGTCATTTCTTGTCAGGGGTTGTGAAAGATAATAAAAGGTATTCATTTGAAGAAGACCGTCTGGAGTTACTAACTTACAGGTTTATCCTGTGTGTTAACTGGCTGGTTTTAAAGAAAGCTTCCTGGGAGGACCCATTATTTTTTGACTTTACCAACCCCTGTGCCTCTCCCAGCCCTCACAAAAAGGAAACATGAACTTATCAGGTTAATTGGCAGCTGACTCATACTTTTTTCTCTCTCCATTCCATTGGCTGACTCTGGACCCTGCATCTGGACACTCTTGGTCACTGGCTGGTTGCTGTCATCACTTCTTTCCTCCTCATTTATGGAACTCCAGTGATCAAGCAGAGAATGCAGATGTACAACTCACCGTATCACCGGGTGACAGATTGTGTCCGGGCAGTGTGGCAAAATGAAGGGGCCGGAGCCTTTTACCGCAGCTACACCACCCAGCTAACTATGAATGTTCCCTTCCAAGCCATTCACTTCATGACCTATGAATTTCTGCAGGAGCACTTTAACCCTCAGAGACGGTACAACCCCAGCTCCCATGTCCTCTCCGGAGCCTGTGCAGGAGCTGTAGCTGCTGCTGCCACAACTCCACTGGACGTTTGCAAAACACTGCTCAACACCCAGGAATCTCTGGCTTTGAACTCAAACATTACAGGACACATCACAGGCATGGCTAGTGCCTTCAGGACGGTGTATCAAGTAGGCGGGGTGACTGCCTACTTCCGTGGGGTACAGGCCAGAGTAATTTACCAGATCCCCTCCACAGCCATTGCATGGTCTGTGTATGAGTTCTTCAAATACCTAATCACTAAACGGCAAGAAGAGTGGTGGGCAGGCAAGTGACCAAGCAAAGCCAGGGGTTCAGATGGCACTGCTGCACCCTGTCCTTCAGCCATATTTTCTCTAAAATGCTCCAGCCTTGCATAGAGCTGGAAGAAAGGCAGAGGGCTGTCCAGGCTTTTGGGTTTGGCTAACGCCAGTTCCTGCCATCTTCTGTGGCTGCTACCACCTTTCCTTCCGGGCCCAAGGCAGGTGCAGCTGAAAATGCACCACAGCACCTCTAACAACCCCTCCATCCTGAGCCTGGAGACCTGCTCTAGACTGTTAGAGAGGGATAAGCAGCACATTCCCCTGGTTCCTAATAAAAAACAAACAACAACAACAACCTTTAAATTAGATGTTTCATTGGGTGTGCTTGCCAGAGGGGTAGTAAAATACTGTCAGCTGTTTTTGACTTGAAGCATAAGTCAAGGGACCTGAAGGAGAGTTTACTGAGGATCCCTGTAGTTTTTATTTCTGCTGATTTTCTTAACACAGTAGGGCCCTATTTCCCATTTTAGTAGTAGGCATCAAGGACTCTGCCTGATGGTTGGGTCACTGGGCCTTTGATAGGCCTTGATTTAACAGGTACTCTTGGTCCTACTGATGCCTCTCATCTTGAACAGTAGTGCTATAGGAAGGAGATCTCTTCTGCTGTAATTCTCAACTCTGCCTGAGTCATGAAAGGTTCCACATGGCACTTTGTCTTCTAGTGTATTACAAAATTAAAATTATTCAGTGAGGGCCAGGGGTTTAGCTCAGCAGCATAAGTGCCTGCCTGGCAAGCACGAGGTCATGAGTTCAATCCCCGGTACCAAAAAAAAAAAAAAAAAAAAAAAATTCAGTGAAGCTACAACTCTGAAGATTGTATAATAAACACATTTCATTTGGCTTTAAGGGTTTTTTTATAAAGTACGTGGCACATGTGATCGCATTTGGTCCTCAGAAATTTGTGAAGCAGGCAGTGTAAGTATCTCCACAGGCTGTGCGTTCCCTGAGGCTTCACAATAACTTCAGAACAGTGACCCCAACTAGGTCCTTTTACCCTAGATCTTTTCACTCTCTTTCTGCAGATAGGAAGTGAGTTGAGGCACATTCTTCAGCGTGCTATCACTGAAGAGGCTCCTGCCTGTTGGCCACTTAGACTGTGCCTGGAAACCTTCAGAGATGCTGGTGCTATGCGGGCCAGTCTGCTTCTCGGAGACATCACCAGCTACTAGCAGGTTCTTCAGTATATAGCATGGACATTACAGCCCCTGGAGCTCCCACTGATCATCCTCATTAGGTCATCTGTCATTTACTCTTTCAGAAGCTATTAAGTGTATCTCCTATCTCTAGGCCAAGGACAATAATAAACAATTCCAGCCATGGAGAAGCTTATTATCTGGAGAAAAAAATATAAACAGGCAATATCAAGATAAATGACAAAAGATCATGGGATAATCCTAGAACACTGAAGATGTAAAAAAAAATCCAGGCTATTCCTGGGTGATTTGGCATAGGCTTTTGAAAGAAATGACATCTTCCAGAAGCCTATGCCAAGGAGACACCCAAAAAACAAGCCAAATAGGTGAAGAGAGAGAAGGGGTCCTAGTGCAATACCTGGAGGTAGGACGATGGGAAGTGGCAGGGTTTGGTATGGAGGTGGTTTGGCTGCATTGGAACAATGTAGTCAAGCTGTGCTGCTGGAGAGCTAAAAGCAAGCCCAGGTTGTAAAGCAATGTTAAGGAGTGCAGTTCATCATAAAGGCAGTGCACAAGTATTACAGGTTTTAAGCAGAAGCAGGGTGTGACCAGATTTACCATTTAGATCACTTGGGCTCTCTGGAGAAAGGATTAGAGGAGCAAGACCGGACAGGCAGGCAGATGGGTTAGGAGGCTGTGGCAGTAATCCAGCCAACTGCATGGTGGTCTGGATCAAGACTGGCAAGGAGACTGGGGCCATGTGAGGGCTGCAGAAACAATAAGATCTGGTTACAGAGTAAATCTCATCTTCCACCTGACAGCTCTTCAAGTATCTGTGAGGAATCGTGTCTGCATATGCTTGAAAAACACTGTCAAGGAAACAGCTGGGGCTCCTGCTCTCAGCCTTACTGACATGAGCTATGCTGCCTCTGATTTAGTGATGCAAAGGAGAAATGTTAATGTGCTGAATGGTGGTCACTGGAGTCAGGATTACCTAGTGAGTAAAAAGAAGGTGATGATACCACTGTAGAGTGGTTTCAGAAGGTTTCCAAGTACAAATGGAAGCATGTGGCTGCCTCTCAGCACAGACTAAGTAGAACAAAGGGATTCTCTCCAGGTGTGGTGACATGAGCCGGTGATCCCAGTGCTCTGGGGAGCTAAAACAGAAGGACTACAAGCCTAACCTGAGCAGCTTTGAGAAACTTTTTTTTTTTTTTTTTTGGTCTTTTTGAGACAGGGTTTCACTATGCAGTTCAGGATGACTTTGAACTCACTTTGTAGCCCAAGTGGCTTTGAACTTGTAGCAATTCCCCTGCCTCAGCCTCCCAAGTGCTGGGATTATAGGCATACACTACCACATCCAGCCTAGCCCGGATGATTTAGCAACATAGCCAAGATCTGTCTCAAAAAGTGGGAAGGGGAAGTGACTCTGGACCTTGTCCTTTCAGTCACCTTTGCAGAGCTTCTGTTTGGCATGGTATCTGGTACACAGGAGGCATAATGCCAGTAAGGTTCTTTCTACAAGAAAAGGAAATGAGGTGATTTCAAAAGAATGGTAGCCACTAAGACAACCTCAGCTTTAATGCTGTTCTCAAATAATGACAAAATACAAAGTGACTCTACAACCTCCAGTTGTGCTCCAGCTAGATTCTGCAGGCCTCTTGTCCCAGTTCTGAGAGGAGACATGCCAAATAATTGGACAGGGTCAGAATAGCAGTCTAGCATGCCAATGACAGGGCACCTGGATCAGTTCCATGGGGCTTAATGCACTCAAGAGAAACGTGGGTGTTCAGTGGCAGAGTCGTCCACAGCCACTCCAGAAAGCCAGCTAGGCTTTTTATACTTTGAAGACCCAGTGCCAAGCCACCACCAAGGGCCAATTCTTGCATAGCACCATGTGTCATGGAAAATGAGGAAATAAGTCAGAATTCAGCCAGGAAACATTTACTTATTTAACTAGTGAGATGGACCAACATGAATCAAACAGTCTCACAGTAACATAAGACAGTATATATCTGTGTACTGGATTATATAAAATTTAACAGAAATTTAGAGACAGAAAAGGTAAGTGTAGGTCAGAGTTAACAGAGAAGGGAGTGGCTTTAATAAATACTAGAATAAAAAATTCTTTTGAAAAAGCTAATAAAAGATTTTTGTTTGTTTTTCTTTTTGAGACAGGCCTTGTTACGCAGTTTGGGCTGGACTTGAATTCACTTTGAAGCCCAGGCTAGACTTGAATATGCAAGGTTCCTCCTGCTTCAGCCTCCCAAGTGCTGGGATTATAGGCATGCGCCACCACACCCGGCTCTTTTTTTTTCTTTTGTTTTGGACATGGTCTTACTATATAGTTCTGGCTGGTTGTGAACTCACAGTGATCCTCTAGCCTCAGCCTCCCAAGATTGTAGCGCCACTGTGCACCACCACGTTTAGTTATAAATCCAATAAAATTTGAGTCATGCTAACTTTATAAAATGTAGGATAAATAAAAAGAAATCCTTCCAAATCTATTACCCAGCACATAAGAATTTTTCTTTTCTCAGTGCTGGGGACCAAACCCAGGGGTGTGTGTATGCTAGGCAAGTGCTCTGCCACTGAACTACATCCCCAGCACAAAATATCACATTTTATTGCACATATAATCTGGTTTTTCTATGCCTACATTTTAAATTTTTGAATATAAGAACTTACTGTCACCACCTTCTTTCACCTAATAGAGTATGGTAGTCATCCTTCCACATTAAATTTCCCATCAATTGTAAATGGCCATGCAGCATCCTAGTATATTAATGTACAGTAGTATCTTTCTTCAGCTAAATCTGTGGTATGCCTTTACAAAAACTATTAACAAGTCACTGCTATGGTCCGTTGGGAGAAAAGGTTCAGAGCGGGGAGATGGTCTGGCGCCACCTTCTGGCAGGCACTGAGAAGGATGTATCTGGAGACCAGGGTGCTGGATAGGGCGTGGTGGGCCAGAGGTCAGCAGCAATGGAGAATATCGGGGTCAGGATCCTCCTTGGAAGTCATCTTGCCTCATAGCCCTGCCATAGCCCTACTTCACTCTGTAGCATCTCTAGCAGGTGCCCCCGCTCCTCTGAGAGCTCACTTCAGTGCAGAGTTTTCCATGTCATTGCTGTAAAGCTCTGTACCTGAGAAGGTTCCCTCTGGGATCCTGACACTTTTCTGTTTCTGCTGCCTTTCAAACAAGAGCCAAATTTTCCTTATGGCCAACAGGATTTTATATAATTTTGCCCCAAGTTAGCTCTGCAACTCCAACCTGCCATCTGAAAGTAAGGCATTAAACTAAACATCTATTTTCTTCAAAATCTAAAGTGTTCCTTCTATGGTCTTCATCCACTGATTCAGGAAGCTTTGTAGGCAATATTCTATCTACACTGTTGAGAATTTCATGTAAGTGGTGTTCACTGGATGTACAGTATTGTGTTCCTTCCTGCTACCTTGGACTGGTGAGTGAACTATTCCCTCGGGAGCTGCACACGATACTGCAAGCATGTCAGAGCTGTTAGCACAACCTTGATACTGCCGCTACACCTGCCTTGCCACCCACAGTCACTTCACACACTCCAGAGAGAGACTGTTTCTTTATAAACTGAGACACTTAAGTCTCTCTGTAATTTCCACAATGGCTGGAACCTACTGCTTGCTGGAGTAGCACAAAATTGGACTAATCTGTTTCCCCTCTGTGAAACCTTAAAACCTATAATAGCTGTTCTGTCACTGAGGGAGGGGTCAGAGCACAGAGAGCCTGGCAGTGAGACAGAGAAGTTTAGATTTGATTTAACTGTTAGTGAGAAGCTCTCTTTGGTTCCTGAGCAGGGAGTGACTTGACTAAAATAATGGATAAGAATGATTCAACCCACATCCCAGATACAGCACAGCCTAAGGGACTGTTGTCATTATCCAAAGATGAATCTGAGAAAAACTGTTACAAGATAAAAGGCAGTTGATGGTGGTTTAGATACTTGTGGGAACTTCCAGTAGGTCATGTTACACTCATCTATCTGATGGTGTCTTGTCTCCTGAGTTAGATGGGACCCACAGTGATGCCTTTCTGGTATGACATCTGCACTGCAAGACTTACAATGGGTGATCACTTTGAGATCCGACCATGAAGGGACTCAGGGTGCAGCATAGAAAGGCAGTCTGCCCACCCTCCCAGTTTGGGCCCCTGGCCTGAGCTGGGAGGAGAACCAGCAGCCCCAGGGCTCTGACCATGGAGGGACTCAAGGAGCAGCACAGAAAGGCAATTTGCCCGCCCTCTGGGTAAGCGGCCCACACCTGAGCTGGGAGAAGAACCAGCAGCTCCAGAGATCAGACCACGAAGGGACTGAGGGTGCAGCACAGAAAGGCAGTCTGCCCGCCCTCCCAGTAGGGACCCCTGGCCTGAGCTGGGAGGAGAAAGAGCAGCCCCAGAGCTCCAACCATGGAGGACTCAAGGAGCAGCACAGAAAGGCACTTTGCCCGCCTTTTCAGTAAGCCACCCATGCCTGAACTGGGAGGAGAATCCTAACCCCTGGCATGAGGCAGGAGAAAAATCACTCAGCAGCTCCCAGGAGCCTACTGGTGAGCAGGCTAAGAATTAACCCACCACCACCCCACCCCTTGTTAGCAAGTGAGCCAGAGATCTAGACATCTCTTGAGAGGTTACCATATGCAATGTAGTAAATGGGGGGGGGGTGTCCTTCTATCATCTCTTTGAAAGCAAATATTGTTATCACTGTTTTGCTTTGTTCTGATTAATGATATTGCTCCATTCAATGTTCTGTTTTAGTAAGTTCTAGAATATCCTGTATTTCCTTTGATTTGGCTATATCTTATTGAAAGAACTGTTGTGAAGATAATGGAATATACTATTGTACCTATTACTGTTATGCCAGTAACCTGTTGAGGGTTTCTTTTTTTTTTTTTTTTTTTTTTGGTACCGGGGATCAAACTCATGACCTTGTGCTTGCTAGGCAGGCACTTAAGCCACTGAGCTAAATCCCCAGCCCCTGTTTAGGGTTTCTGTACCAATTTCACTGCACTCTCTCAGTTGGCTTTGTTCCATCTTGTTCTGTTGTATTTTGCTAATAATAAAAAATTAAAATAAATAAAAAATAAAAAGTAAATAACAACAAAACAGATCAGTAAGGTATTGTGCAAGTTGAAACATGATATAACTAAACAGATAATGGACTTGAAAAGCAAAAGGAAGAAAAGAAAGCAGTCTAAAGGATATAACTGCATGTATGTTTAAGTGTGTAGGATTGATGACCATGTTGCTGGGTTTTTATTAGATTGTTGGATGGAACTGTTCGAAGCCTCACTGTTTGAATGTCCACCTTGTATGCTTTAATTTTGTAACTTGAACAACTATATCTAGAAGACAATATGCAATTTATCAACTAGTGATTTCTTACTGTTTATTTTTTCTTTTCCTTTGAAATTCTGTATTAATTCTTCCCTTTTCTTCTGTTTTGTTTTGTTTTTTTCCTCTTTAAATCGAATTTTTAAAAAGTGAGTGATCACTTCTCACCATGAACTGATTGTGGCAGACACCAGATTTGTCTGGGGAAATGAAGAGGTGCCACTTCTCTCTGTGTACAGAACAGACGGGGGCACTGAGGTGCCAGGCCTATCAGGTGGTCAGTTTTATGGGTCACTATGGCAAGGCTACCTCCCAGCATCTCAAGCACTAACCTAGCCATTGTTGTCACTTAGGTAATGATATACTTCAAGCTGAAGTCACAGGTCCCTAAAGGAAGGCAGTGGGGAGGAAAGGGAGAGAGAGTGGAGGGATGGCTGGGAGGTGGAAGCAACTGAACTCAGCAATCAGGTTTCTCAGAGTTCAAAGAAGGAGGATTGTTGGACAGGTTTCAAATTTCTGAAAAGGAGAGAATGTCTTCTGGTAGGAAATAATAAATATAATTATCAATATGCATTTAAAGCTGGGGCAAATTTTAGGATCTTTTCAGGATCAGTATGGATGTGGGAGTCAACTGCACAGAGGTAATGCTTAAGCCACAGAGTGGATGGAGGGAGCAAGTGTTGAGAACAGGATTCTTTCTTTTATAACCCCTTTCAAAATAACCTGCATAATATGAACAACTGGGTGGAATTTTACATATATTTGCACCAGTGAAATTGCCATTGAGATATGGGGTTGTCACCCAATCTCCAAAAGACTTTTGTGTGCTCTCATAATCAATACCACCCTCCCCCAAGGTAGCCACTGTGTGACCTTTGTCATTTATCAGTTATTCTTGCTTGACCCTGAACTTTATAAAATTTAATTCATATAGTATATTCTTTTGTGTCTGGCTTCTTTGTCTCAACACTTTTTTGTTAAGATTGGTCTATATCGGTACATATAGAAGTTATTTGTTCTCTTCCACTGCTATATAGTTTGAATATTTATCCTCTGCATTTCTCCACATACTTATTTATATATGTGGGCTGTATATCAGTCAGTGTTCTCCAGAAAATCAGATCTGATAAAATAGATGCAGATGATAAATTTTTAAACTTTTTGTTGACAGGCTCTACAGTTTAGGTTGGACTCAAATTTGCAATGGAATCCCATTTTGGGATCATAGGTATGAACTCCCACATGCAGCTAGAGATATTTTTTTAAGCAGAAAGTTGATATTACTGGAGAAAAGATAGCCTTTTTAAGAAATGGCGTGGAGAAAACTGGCTATTCACATGCAGAAGACTGAATCTAGACTTGTATCTTTCACCGTATACTAAACTAAAATCAAAATGGATCAAAGAACTACATGTTAAGACAGAAATACTTAACCTGATGGAAGAGAAAAATGGGTAAAACACTTGAAGTCATAGGTATAGGCAAGGACTTTCTGAATAGAACCCACAGGGAATGCCAATAATACTAAGAATCAACAAATTGGATAATACTAAATCAAAAAACTTCTGCACACCAAAAGAAACAACCAACAGAGTAAGATAACTTACAAAGTGGGAAAGAATTTTTACCAGGTATCGCTTAGACAGATGACTAATATCTAGACTATGTATAAAAAAATTAGACCTCTCAAATAAAAGAATCAAATAATAGGCAAATGAAATGAATAAATACTTCAAAGAAGTATAAATGGCAAATAAATACATGAAGAATTGCTCAACATCACTGGCCATTAGAGAAATGAAAGTTAAAACAACACTGAGGTTCCATCTTACTCCAGAAAGAATGTTCATTACCAAAAACACAAATAATAGCACATGCTGATGAAGCCACAGGGAAGAAGGAAACTTTGTGTGCTTGGCGGGAATGTAAACTAGTATAATCACTCTGGAAATCAGTATGGAGATTCCTTTAAAAACTAGAACTCAAAATTCCATTTGACCAGGCTATTCCCCTTTTAGCTATCTTCTTGAAAGAGTTAAAGACATTGTATTACAGTGATGTATGCATTGCCATGTTTATAGCAGCACAATTCATAATCTTGGAAACAGCCTATTATGTCCATCAGTAAATGAATGTATAAAGAAAATGTGGTATTTGCACACAGTGGAGTACTACACTGCCATAAAGAAAGATAAATGAATCATTTGTAGGAAAACATATGCACCTTAGGACCATAATGTGATGTGAAATAAATCAGAAATGCAAGCTTAAATATTGCATGATTTCTCTTTGGTGAAAAACCCAAAGTTAAATAAAGATCAAAATAAAAACTATTGGTAATTGGAAATAGAGAGAGCTTTCTCAGAATGGATGGGAATAAAGGGAGGGAGAGGGAAGGAAGAGGAGATAAAGGGCATAAAAATTAGGATGTGTTATGTTCATGCACTATCTCCACATCAGAATGTAGGCATTATGTACTGTAAACATGTACCCACACAGAAAGAAGGGCTCAAGAGGCGTTACGGGGATGAAAGAGGAAAGGGGAAGGGAGTGAGTAAAAGGGATTGAGATGCTGTGTACATGGAACAACTTCCTACAAGGAAAGTACACATATACTACAAACATGTACTAATAAAAATGGTTTTTAAAGAGATTTGATATTGGTGTCTTGAGTCTGAAATCTACAGGGTCGTAGCCTGGAAACTCAAGCAAGATTTCTGTGCTATAGTTTTAGGGAAGGGTTCCATCTTCTCTGGGAAATCTGTTTTTCACTTTCAAAGCCTTCAGCTTTTTGGATGAGTTTCACCAGCATTATGGCTAATTCCCTTTATTTAAAGTTAGTTGAGCCAGGTGTGGTGGTGTACGCCTGTAATTCCAGCACTTGGGAGGCTGAGGCAGGAGGATTGCTGCAAGTTCAAAGCCAGCCTGAACCACATAGCAACACCTGTCTCCAAAAGCAAAATAAAGTTAGCGGATTCTAAATGTTAATCATGTAATCATGTTAATCTTAATGTTAATCATGTTAATCTTGTAAACATTTACAAGATACTTTCACTAGAAATATACCTTTTCCAGTATCAGGGATAGATTCCAGTGCTTTGGCACTGAACTGTATTCCCAATTCTTTTCATTGTTTGTGTTTTGAAGCAGGTTCTGGCTATGTTGCTAAATCATTCAGACTCATGATCCTCTTATCTTAGAGTTCTGGGGTACAGGCCTGGTTTCACAGCAACATGCAGATTAGCATTTGACCAGACAGCTGGGCGCCACGCCTAAGATGCCACAGAATTACCACCGCAGGTTGCTTCTATTTTTTTTTCTTTTTTATGTTTTTTTTTATTATGTAAGAGGTTTTTCACTTTTTTTGGTTATGCAGATTACCAGGTTTCATTCTGGCAGATTCATACATGTGAATAACATACTTTGATTATTGTCACCCCCATGTCACTCCATGCCCTGTCTTCCCTTAGTGTCACATTCTTGGGGTTTCAATGCATATTTTTTTATATCTATGCCCCACTACCCTCCTTTACACCCCTCTCATTCCCTTCCTCTTGTCTAGTGATCATCTCCTTTCTACTTTCCTGTCACCTTTTTTTAGATTCCACCTATTAGGGAGAACATGTGATATTTGCCTTTTTTACTTATTTGGCTCAACACCATGGTCTCTAGATCTATTCATTTTCTTGCACATGATAAAATTTTGTTCTCTCAGTGACTGAATAACACTCCACTGGGTATTTTCTTTATCCATCTACCTGTGGATGGGCATGGAGGTTCATCTTGCTACTGGGAATTGTGTTTCACTAAACAAGGTGACACAGTGTCCCTCTGGTCTGCTGGCTTTAGTTGTTTTGGATATACTAAGGAGAGGTATAGCTGGGCTATTTGGTAGTTTTATTTTTAAGTGTTTTGAGGAAACTCCATATTGATTTCTATAGGGACTGTACTAGTTTACACACCAACAATGTAGAAGTGCTCTGCCCCTCTCCTCACTAGTATGTGTGTATGTATGCCTGTGTGTGTGTCTGTATTTACATTTTAGGTGACAGCCATTCTGACAGGGTTGAGATAAAATCTCAATGTAGTTTTGATTTGCATTTTCTGCTGTTTTTTATTATGCCCATTTTTCACTATTACAAACACTGTCGTACCTGTCCTGTATTGGCTGGAAGCACTCTTCAGTGGGGAATGTATCAAAGCAAACTCGCTAGCTCATGAGGATGTGTACATTCAGCCTTAGAGATACTACCAGCATTCCGGTGTGTTTTTTATCGGTTTATATTCCTTGCAGCAATGTGTAAGAGTTCCAGTTTAGAGCAAACATTCTTTTCCCCTCTGTTTTTTGCTTGGGTTGTCTGTGGTTTTTGAGACAGGGTCTGGCTCTGTGGCCCAGACTGGTCTCAGACTTGCAATCCTCCTTCCTCAGTCTCCTAAGTGCTAGGACTATAGATGTGCACCATTGGTCCCAACTTTTTCTCCTAACTTTTAACTTCTTTTTTAAAAATAATTTTACACTCATAGAAAAGTTGCAAAAACAATACAAAGAACTTCTATACATTCTTTACTCAGATTCACTAATTACTAACATTTTGCCAGATTTGACCCATCATTTTATCTATCCATCCATAAACACACACATGTATTTTTTCTAAACTATTTATGCTCCCTTTATCCATAAATATTTCAGAGCACATTTCCTAAGCACAAGCATCTTATCTTACATAGCCTCATTTATCAAAATCATGAAATGTAACATTGACCATAAATTCTTATCTGATCTACAGTTCATATTCTAATTTCATAAATTGCTCCAGTAATTTTTTTTAATTTTATTTAAAGAGAGGATAAAAATAAAGCAAAACAGAAAAAAAAGGGTAGAAACAGTACAAAATTTCCAAAAAAATGAACAGTAAGAAATCACTAGTTGATACATTACATATTGTCTTCCTGGATGTAGTTGTTCAAGTTACAAAATCAAAGCATCAAAGTGGACATTCAAACAGTGAGGCTGCAAACAACTCCGTTCTCTGACCCAACAAAAACTTAGCAACATAATTATCATTCCTACACCCTTAAATATGCATGCAGTTATATCCTTTAGAGCACCTGCTTTTCCTCCTTTTGCTTTTTAAGTCCATATCTGTTTAGTTATATCATGTTTCAGATTGCTGAGTACCTTGCTGATCTGTTTTGCTGTTATTTACTTTTTAAAATTTTTTCTTATTTATTATTATTTTTTATTTTATTTATTTATTTAATTTTGAAGGTAGTAAAATACAGCAGAACAAGACAGGACATAGCCAACTGAGGCAGTGCAGTGAAATTGGCACAGAACCTCATAGCAGGCCACTGGGACAACAGCAATAGGCACAATAGTACATCTGGTTTTCTTCACAATAGTTGTTCCTTCAATCAGGCAGAGCAATATCAAAGGAAATACCGAAATTACAAGAACAGAATATTGAATAGAGCAATACCATTGATCAAAACAGAGCAAAACAGAGATAAAAATATTTGCCCTCAAAGAGATGGCAGAAGAAAATCCCCCCTATTTGCTATATCGCAGTCTAACTCACAAGACATGCTCAGATCTCTGGCTCTCACTTGCTAGCGGGGGTGGGGGTGGGGGGAATGGATGTTTGATTCTTAGCCCGCACCCCAGTAGGCTCACAGCCGCCCCCAAGGCGGGTGAACTGGCTGCCCGTTTTCCCAGCGCCCCAAGGTCCAACATGGCGCGTCGCGGATCTCAGGAAACGCTGATCTGGTTCTTGCCCTGGGGCGGCTGCAGCTTGCCAGGCCATGGCCACTTACCAGAGCGGCATTTGGCGGCTGCCTGTTTTCCCAGCCTCCAGTAATTTTCTTTAGCCATTTTTCTCTTCTATCCAACATCCACTCAACAACCACACATTGTATCTACTGCTTATTTCTCTTTAGTCTCCTTCAACCTTCATCAGGTCTTCAACCTTCCCTTATCTCTCATAAACTTGATTTTTTTAAAAATTAGAGGCCAGGCATCACACTGAACGTCCTTCACCTGAATTCATTTGCTGTTTCCCCATAACTAGATTCAGGTTAGCCGTTTTGGCAGGTGTACCACAGGCATGGTGTTGACTCCGTTACATTCCTTTAAGGGTATTATTAACTTTGATTAAATGATTATGGTTGTGTTTACCAGGTTAACCAACTGTGCAGCTACTAATTTTCTTGTTATAGTTAGTAAGTTATTTGTAAGAAAATGGTTTTTATTTTGTTTTGAGAAAGGATCTTGCCATGTAGCTTGATCTTACCTTGAATTCACTATATAGCCCAGGATGGGTGGCCATGGACTCACAGTGATCTTCCTGCCTCAGCTTCCCAAGTGTTGGGATTAGTTACAGGCCTGTGTCACCACACCTGGCTCTGTAGGGAGGTGTTTTGAGTCTATGTAAATATGCTGTTCTTTAAATTTTCACTCGCTAGTTTTAGCATTCATTGATACATTTTTGTCTAAATCACAATATATTGATTGCACAATGACTATTCTAAATTCAACACTATTTCTATATTTATTACCTGATATTCTACCATAAGAACTATTTCTTCTCTCCCTTCTTGTTTATGTTAATATGTACTCATAGAATCTTATTTTATTCTATGATGATACTATTTTTCTCTTTGTCTTCTTCCTCCTCCTCTTCCTTTGCAGTGCTAGGAATTCAACACAGGATCTGAAGCTACATCCCCAGCCACTGAATGACTGACTGCAGTACTGGAGGTTGAACCCAGAGTCTTCAGCTACCACCTTATCTCCTTTGAAAATTTATTTTTTTATTATGAGATAGGATCTTGCTAAATTGCTAAGTTGTGCATGGTGGGTTTAAATTTGCAATCCTCAATCTCAGCCTCCCACAGAACCCCTGTTATTTATTTTGAAGTTTTAAGTACCCCAGATCAGGCTAATGAAAATCCCTTGATTCCTTTATTCTTTTGACATATCCTTATGATCTTTTCAGCCCTTCCTTACTTTTTGCTACAATATGATATTACAGGTTCATCTTGTACTTTCCTTCTCTTGGCCCTGGGACCAGCCCTTCCTTCAAAGAGCTCTGGTTTCTTGTGAGGCAAAATGATATTTAGAAAACAAGACATAGGTGCTAAGTGTTCTCAGTGTCACTGTTGTGCCTACTCCTAAGCTTTTTAGTAGGCAAAGAACATAAATATATCTTATATTATTTATATATCTATACACACATACCACACATTTACCTGCAGTTCCAATTCAATACTGCAAGATTCACTTTAATCTTCTCTTTCTCCTTATTTGTAATTTTCTTTCTTAACAGCAAGTACTGGTTCCCATTATCCACAGTTTATTTACCGATTTGCTCAGGTCCTCAGCACAGAAAAAACAATTTAGATTGTTAACACATATCACTACAGGAAAATTTCTTTTTTAATTTTTATTTTAAAGAGAATAAGACCAAGCAAAATAAAACAGAATGAAGTCAATCAAAACAAACAGTGTAAGTGACACAGGACTTCAAAACATTAGGAAATCTACAATGGTTACCATAATGCTTCTTGTTGTCTTCAAAATAGCTGCAGATACCTTCAGACATAGTAAAAATCAAACAAAACAGTACAGAATAGAACCAATAAAAACAAAACAATGAATGCAATAAAGACTTCAAAACAAGATAACAGCAAATCCAAAATGTCTACCATATCTTGTTATCCTTGAAACAGCTGCCCATGCCATATAATATAATAAAACAAAACAAAACAAAACAGGATAAATCCCAACCCAACAAAACAATGAAAATGATACAGGACTTCAAAATAAGACAATAAGGAATCAACAGTGACCGCCACCCTCAGAAGGAGCTCCCTATGGATGCTGCACTGCATATTGCCATCCTCCGAAAAGATGATTAGACCACCAGCTTTAGACCTGCAAAGTCAGTGAAACACTAACACTACAAGCATTAAATTGTACTTCACCTCAATAGCTGTCATTGCTGCCTGTGTTTCTCTGGATCAGCTGGTCGCCTGTGGCAGGGTAGGGGAGGGAGTATGGCTCTTCTTGTTTTCCAGCCCACATGCTGGAAAAGGCTGGCATCTGGTTCTCCCCCCAGTGGCCCACACATGGCGCTGAATTGCAGGGAGGGATTGCTTCTTGGTGACTTCTTGTTCTCTTCCCCTACAGTCTGTGAATGGCACTGACTCATGGGAAAAGGCTAGCTAGCATCTCAGAAAATTTCTTCCAAAATGGAATTCAATGTTTGTTAGATCTGGTTTTATCCTTTCCTTTCAGTGTGATAATTTTTTTTTTTTTTTGGTCTTTTTAAGATAGGGTCTGACTATGCAGTTTCAGGCTGGCTTTGAGTTCACTTTGCAGCCCAGCATGGTCTCAAACTCACAGTGATCCTCCTGCCTCAGTGTCCTGAGTGCTGGGATTACAGGCATGCACCACCATGCCCAGGTCAGTATGATAATTTTAAAAATTTGAAACAGTATGTTTCATTTGTTTCTATTTAAGCCCTCCTCCTTCTTATCCTTGACTTTTTCTTTTTAAACTAAAATTGTTCCTTTTGTGAGTCCTGTGACTTTTGTGAATGAGCCTCATGGAATTGCATACTCCCCACCACAAGAGTTTTATGGAAAAGACTGGGTGTGTCTGCATGGTGTGGGGGAGGCTGTAGAAAATCCATAAACCCTAAGATTCTCAGTGGTTGGCTAGGCATGGTAATGCACACTTGCAACCCCAGCGCTATGGAAAGCTAAGGACAAAGGATTGCAGTGAGTTTGAGGTTAACCAGGGCTACATAGCAAATCCAAGGTCAGCCTGAACTACATATTGAGACCCCGTCTCAAAACAAACAAACACAAACAGACAAAAAATTTAAAAAGGGTTGGAGAAGTAGCCCAGTGTGAATAACCCTAGTTCAACCTCCTGCACCATCACCACCACAACAAAGATTCTCAGTAGTCTTTAATCAAAGATGTTTAGAAGGGGGAGAAGAGAAGGAACCTGAGGCCGCCCACTAGCAGAGTAGGAAGTTCCGCCCCACTCTAGGATCTCAGAGCACACCGGATGTTCTTTATCTCCCTCCATAAGTGCTGAGCACATGTATTTCCCTTGTGGAGGGAAAAGAAGCCAAAGGAGAGGGAAGAGAAACTTGAGAGCGAGCCTGTATCATGAAACAAATTCAGATCACTTTCTCTAAGCATTTCTCTACCAATGAGGATGCGGCATCAGGGCAGATGTCTTAGCTCTGAGCCTCAGGGTGGGCCTAGAACTAAACCACAGTGGGATACAGAGGAGTGCATGGCCTGGCCATCTGTCTGCAGGTATTCACAGAAAAATAAGTTGGAAGAGAAATCCTAGTTTCCAGCAGAGGCCCTGGTCCAAGGCTCTGACTTGCTGCACCTAGGAGTCTTGTGGCTATAAGACCATAGAAAAATTGGAGAACAGGAGTAATTGTACCTGAACAGGGAAGCCGTGGGTCTTGAAGGCTCTGTTCCTGCAGAAACGAGCTGAAATCTTTCCTGGGTGTGGTGGGAGATAGGGGCCAACCCAGCATCTGAAATAAGCTGCTTCACTGAATTGCTATCTGGAGTTTCTGCAGCTAAAGAAGTGTGTAAGAAAGTAGACAGTAGGGTAAAGGGCTCCTGGCCATTGCACGGCCTCCTCTAAAGGTATCATACATTCTACTAAGTATGGCCAAGGAATCAAAAAGAAGCAGGGACCTGGTCCTTACCATGTGGTTCAAAGACCATTTAACAAGTCACATGTGTCAAAACAAAACCATATAATATGAATGGAGCCCATCCTAGCCAAGTGAGCTGTGGGGTGGAGTAAATCAAAGAGCCTCCTCAAGGGGAGGAGTGGTAGGAATTTTGTTTTTGTTTTTGTCTTTTTTTGAGACAGGTTCTCACTATGCAGTGCAGTCTGGCCTTGAGCTCACTTTGTAGCCCAGGCTGGTCTCGAACTCCACAATCCTCCTGCCTCAATAATCCCGAGTGTGGGGATCACAGGTGTGTACCACCATATCCAGCATCAATCAAATAAGTCACATGAAAACTCCATAAGTTAGATGTGGCCAGACTTATTACCCTCATTTTATAGATGAGAAAACCGATGCTAAGAACATAAGATACCTGCCCACAGTTGCATAACCATGAACAATTTGGCCCCTTTGGGCTAGCCGGGCCTTCAGGCTAGAATCCTAACAGCTGGTTTTTACTCTGATTCTACCCACAGATACTAAGAGAGACCCCTGATTTTTTGCATAGTGCTTCTCTGGCTTGGATTTGCTGCTCACTTCAGTCAAACACTGAATTCCTGGCACTGATTTACTGAACGTTGAGTTTGTTTAGGGTCAGTCAGCTGAGTCTGGTCTGCCTGGAGTAAGTGGCCAAAGAATAAAAGTAGGGGCAAGGACAGGGGGATGAGCCTTGCCAGTCACCTCTCTGTCCTTCAGGAGAAGTGAATCTGTCTCTTTTCCTAACTGCCAACCCAGAGAGGGCTTAGATCACCAGAAAGTGGAAGATGCTTTGGATCTGCATGGAGGGGCGCAGTGGGGAGGGGGATTTTGAAACATCCCACAGGTGAGCAGAGTGAGGCCATGTTCTTAAGGTCACATTATTGCTGCACGTCAGGGTTGGGACTCGAGAAGGCAAACGACATGCTGGTGGTTGCTCAGAATTAGAGCTTCTAAAGCTGCTTGGCATGCTCAGCAGCTGACTTGAGCTCCGGGCTGTTGGGCCATTGCCTGTATCCTTTTGTGGCAAGGCAGGCATGGAGTTCTGTTGAGGGTCTTCCCCTGTGCTTTAAAATCTCCCTTCTCCAGGATATGAGCTGCTGCTTTCTGCTTTTCTAACCCACACAATGAAATGGTCTAGATCAGCAGTGATGAACCCCCCAGCACACGTGCTGCAGCTGGCTATTTAATATCATTGAAAGCTCTAAAAGTTTCACCATTACTGGTCTAGATTGTTCTCACTGGTCTCACTCTTAGACTATGTGAATTTAAAATGCACTGCATATCTGGCCAAATCCTGACATTCCACGTTATCTTCAGCAACGGTTTTCCACCACAAAGTGCAGAGAGATGGGGTCTCGTGAGCCTAGGGCTCACACAACTGGAGAGAAGGAGCGCAGGTGGGAGATCCTGTTTCAGGAGCAGGAAGGCCGCCAGCACTGGGGGAAGCCAGTGTGTCACTTCCCAGCTCGAGGCAGAGATCAGACACTGTGTCTGTTGGTGTCAACCTAACGGCTTGACACAGTCCTCTTCTGAGAAGGAGGCATTAAAACAGTCTTGAGAGGGAAGAGTTAGACTAGGGATTTAGTTTGTCTCACAGATATTCCAAAAACAGCTATATTCTTCCCGGGGGCATTTTCTTGTCTTAGCTATTGCTCAAGGTGTGAAATAGTTCACAGAACATTTTCTTGGTCTAGGAATTTCATCCGCAAAATTTATTGAGCATGTATTACCTACCAGGCATCTGGGATGTGGGTAGTGACAATAAGTAACTTACACTTTTGTACTTACTATTTGCTGGGCTTGTTCATTCTCATAATAGTCCTGGGAGTTAACTCTGAAAATGGGTCTTTTTGAGTAAGATATGTACCTGAATTCACATAGTAAGAACATGACAGTCAGAATTCCGACCTAGCTTCCAGAGGCTGTGTGACTTACCAGTGTCTCCATAGGCCCCATAAAGTGAGCGACAGTCCAGCCTACAGACTCCCATGACCTGCTGGAGAGACTGACCAAACAGGTCATGAACACCAGGTACAAAAAAACCCCACAAAAAACAAAAAACCAAAAAACAGGTCATGAAATGTAGATGCTCCTGACTCTAACAGAGGTGTGAAAATTATAATTGTCTTTCTCTTTCTGCCTGTTCCTGGGCTGGTACTCATGGATGAGATCGCAGAATCTTTGGAAAGGACCAAGAAGCTAGAGGGGTGGGCACTTGGGGTCTTGTCCACACATGCTGTTCAGATAGAACCAGACAGGTCGAGACTGCTACATCCACTGTCTTGCTTAGACCATCTGCTATGCTTGAATCTTGCCTCTCAGAAAGGTCATCGCTAAATTCCTTGTCTAGAAAGGCGGGTAGCACATGCCTGTAATCCCAGGAGGAGCTCTGCAAGGCCAGCCTCAACCACATAGAAGGCCCTTATCTCAAAAAATGAAACAAAAAACCTCCGTATCTGGTATACCCCTTCCCGTCCTTTTGCTTGATTTTATCTCCCCCTTTTCAGTACTGAGGATTGAGCTCAGGCTCTTTGCTCTGAGATACATCGCCCCCTCTTTTTACTTTTATTTTATTTATTTTTTTAAATTCTGAGACAAAGTCTCACTACATTGCTAATTGCCCAGGCTGAGTTTAAACTTGTGATCCTCCTGCCTCTGCCTCCCATCGTGCTGGGACTTTAGGCATATACCGCCATATCTGGTCCAGCTTAAATTTCTCTTATTGCCTATGTCATTGTCAAAGTTTTCCTATATACTTATTTGTTTATATCTCCAGGAAGAAAATAATAAGTAATAAATAATTTAATCAGTAAGTAATTTGGCCAGTGAATCATTTAAACTTTACAACAACCCTTCAAGGTAGACATCTTGAAAATCATAGCTCATTACCATTTTGAAAATAAGGACACAGGCTCAGGGAAGTCCTTTGGTAAGTTCGGGTCCCAGAGCACATTGCACACCAGTCCACATGCATGTGGGAGGTCCCTCTCCTTCCCACAACACCCACTCTCTTTGTCCAATTCAGCATTCCTCTCTTCTCCTGACTCACATGCTCCATAGTTCTTTGGCCCAGGGACAGTTAGCTCATTGTGAAAAGGAAAGAAACCCAACAATACCCGGGAGAATGATTTATAATCCCTGGGTGGGGCAGGGTCATGTCCTCTGCGAAACACAACACTGCATCAGCATCACCAGCTCTCAAGCACTGCTCTGCCAGTGGCTGCCTAGTGTCCACCAGTGAGCTGTGCCCAGATGCCCTCCAGATCACAAGGCAGGTCAACCCCACATACTCGCAAGGGACACATGCCTCACCCTCCTGGCCTTCCTGTGGGCTCCTGGAGCAGAACCTCAATGGGATTGTTCTGGGGGGAAAGAATTCATCCCACCCACAAACAGATGCGCAGCCCTGAGGGGCAGCAGGACTGCCCTGCACTATGAAGCCTGAGAACGAATAAAGACCCTCGTTCTCAGGTTTTACCTGGGGTCTTTACCTGAACATCTGCAGGTGCTCAGGACGGTGCTGGCAGAAACCACACAGCAGGAACAGAAAAGGAGGGGCACACAGCTGGGCGTGCAAGTGTGTGCGTGAGGGGCAGTAAGTGTTCCCAAGCTCACTCTCTCTCTCTCCACACATGCATACACACACACACACACACACACATACACACGTACTAAGATGAGGAGAAACATGAAAGCAGGAGGGAGATTTGGGTTTGTGTTGACGCCCACCTCATATAAATGATACAAGACACTAAGGATGCAATGGCCTTTGTTAAATAGTGATCATAAAAGAACCCCTACTTAGAGTGCTTCCAATAGGTTAAGAAGTCAACAAGAAGCTAAGACCTCCTATGAGTCAGTGCCATGCTCAGGCTGACTGGGAGAGAGCCAGACACCAACCCCTTCCGGTACACTGGCAGGGAGACGAGAAGAGTCAATGTCCCCCACCCCCTCCCGTGGGTGACTGGCTGGTCCAGAGGGACACAGGCTGGGATGATAGCTAATGAGGTGAGATGCAGTTTAATGCTTGCAGTGTTCAGTGTTTCACTGACTTTGCAGGCCTGAGGCTGGTAACCTGGTCATTTACTAAGAGGATAACAATATGCACTGTAGCATCTATGGGGATCTCCTTCTGAAGGTGGTGGCCATTCTTAATTCCCTATTATCTTGTCTGAAAATCCTGTATCACTCTCATTGTTTTATTTGGTTGGGTTTTATTCTGTTTCATCTTGTTGTATCTGAGGCTATGGGCATTATGGTGGGCTGGGGATTTAGCTCAGTGGTGTAAGCGCCTGCCTGGCAAGTGCAAAGTCATGAGTTTGATTCCCAGTACCAGAAAAATTTTAAAAAAATTTTTTTATAAAAGAGGCATTATGGTAACCATTGTTGATTTCCTATTATCTTGTTTTGAGGTTCTGTGTCACTTATACTGTCTTTGTTTTGATTGGGGCTTTATTCTTGGGGTCTTGGCACTCAGCTATATCCCCAGTCCATTTTTAAAAATTTGAAACAAGGTTTCGCTAAGGTACTAAATTGCCCAGGCTGGGTTCAAAGCTGCAGTCCTCCTGCTTCAGCCTCCCAGAATAGTGGGATTATAGACAGATGCCACCACACCGAGCATTCCTCTTGTATACAAAGCACATGTGTACAAATGCATATTCTATAGGCACATGCCCATATATCATGAACTGAACCCTAGAGTTTCTTAAAAAGGTGTTTTTTTGTTTTTTGTTTTTGTCTGTGCTTAGGGTTGAACCCAGCTCTGTGTCTGAGCTACAACCCCAGCCTATAGTTTTTATCACTAATTTCATCAGAGTTTATCCTCAGTTTACCCTAGTACTTATCACTGCTCTGAATAAATAACAACCTTTCAAAATTTACTGTTAATGATTCCTCAGTGCTTAAGTTTAATAAATACATAATTGCTGAAACATGGCACACTAGGAAAAAGGGATAAAGAACAATAGGGCTCAGTCTCCCCATCTATAAAATGAAGGTAACAGTCTATGCTTTGCGACTAAGATGAAATAATGCATGGTAGCTGGGCATGATGGTGCATGCATGTAATCCCAGCACTCGGGAGGTTGAGGCAGGAGGATTGTTGCAAGTTTGAGACCAGCCTGGGCTACAAAGTGAGTTCAAGGTGAGCTGGAACTGCATAGCGAGACCCTGTCTCAAAAAAAAAAAAAAAAAAAAAAGAAGGAAAAAAGAAAACAAAAGAAAAAGAAACAATGCATGGGAGAATGCTTGGAAACAGCAGGAAGCATCCACAATGGAAGGTACTATCTATATCCACCTCCATATAAGTACAGTCAGTGAGACATAACTCAGGCATTAATACCAATTCCATCCAACAAGTCCTAACAATCTAAGGTAGAGGCTACCTTGAGAAAGTGCTTGCTCCTGAAATGCTAATATACCATTACCTTTGCCTTCAGCACTTAATAATGAGTCACTCTATCCCAATGGAGGTAAAGCAGCTCACAAATTAATTTACTATTATCTCAGCAACAGTAACCCTGACTTGCAGGGGCAGGATCTGTGAGCCAAGTGTCACACACTGTGCTTCTGTTAGCAGACTGGTCATACCCTTGGTTCAAGAACAGAATTCAGAATGGGGAAGGCAAGGGGCTCTTCTTTCCTCCCATAGCATCATCCCAAGCTTTCTGAAAACACCAGAGACTTCATGCTAGTATCCTTTAACAGTTTGCAGCCTTAGTAGACCACATGGAGCCAATAAATGCCATCTCTCTGGACTTCAATAAGGTTTTGGATGAGTTCTCACTTAAATAGGCCTTGAAAAACTTAGCAAATCTGATTGATTGTAAAAGTTTTATTAAGCAGAATGTTGGAGAAATTGGTGGTGCCATTTAGCACCCCCCAAATCATCCTTGGCATTCACTGCCCTTGCCACAGATGATCTACAAGCCCTCCTTTGCTTATTCGTCCCTGGTCTCTTTCCTAATCTGATGATCCTTTAAAATCATATCCCATCCTTCAAAGGGACCTGTGCAGTCTGAAGCAGGGTTGCAGACTGGGACTTGCATAAAAACTGGAGTCATGGGACTTGTAACAGAATGGTTTAAGCAAACAAAAGACACTTTTATGTTCCAATCTTAAACATAAAATAATTCTTAAATATATGCCAATTGAGTATGAAGAGAATAAAATTTTCCTTCTGAAAATGAATTACACCTTTTACAATTAATTCCTTGCATATCATAGTAGAAGTGCAGACTCAGTAAAGAGAAAAGTAAAGATAAAAATCAGCAATTGCCCACTGAGTTCAGTGTGGAGAAAGAGCAAGGCGAACCCAGCATGAAGACATGAGGTGGCTAGATCCAGAAATGGCCCAGAGTGTCTTTCTCTCTTCTTAGTCAATCCCTTAAATTCACAGCTACCCATCCACAAGAGGCAGGAAACAAAACTGAGGAAACAAGAACTATAGATATTTACAGCCAGTTACTGTATCTCCAAAATGCAGAGCACCATGTTAAGAGATTTCTGTATGTGCTCTCACTTGAGTTCCCCCAAAATTATCCAAGCGAAGTGTGATTCCCTGCTTCACAGATGATCTTATCATGATTATCTGGCTAAAATAAGATTAAATTCAGCTGCACCATCATCACTCCAAAGTCTATGTATTTATTCTTTTTTAAACCACATCAGAGAGAAGATGAACATAGGTACTGGTACTGGTGATGATATGACAGTTTCTTATGGTTTATTGTATTTATTAGTATATTTTGTCTTTGAAAAATTATTTTAAAGAAATTTATAATACATGTTTAGTACATTCTTTTGTTTTTTCCCTGAGATGGGAGCTCAATAAGTAACCCAGGCCAGTCTTGAACTTTCAATTCTCCTAAGTCAGTCTCCCATGTAGCTGGAATTTACAGGTGAGTGCCCCTATACCTGGCCAAGGACCTTCTTATAAAAGTCAACCAATTCAGAGTAAATAAGATGAAAAATAAGATTACTCTTTAACATTACCTGTAATTGTAAATGTAGTGTAGATGCTGAACATATAGCTCTGGCGCAATAGAGAAGCAAAAAGTTTTATTGAGGACACGGAAAGAAGCACACAGTCCGTGGCGCTGGGCTGTCTCCTTCAACCAGATATGGAGAGGCAGAGGTTTATATGGCCTCTGATCGGAAGTGGCACGTGGGGCGGATATTGATGACGTGTGAGAACCCGATTGGAATTCTCTTTGTGCTCAAACAGGAAGGGAAGTTGCAATTAGGGCTGAAGAAGAAGCAGGAAGTGGTACACATTTCCGCTTTGGCCTTCCGCCATGTTAGACCACCCCCGTAATTGTACGGTAATTGTACAGTAATTTAAGGGCAAGAACCTTTCATATAGCACATGGTTACCATATAAGAAGATCCGGTTTGATCCCCACTACCAAACGACTAAAAAGCATACATGTGTCAAAACATATTAAAGAAAACCTTTTAAAAACAGAAAAGAAGCAAAATCTAGAGACCCTCAGTCTGATGAACCAACACAGTTATTCAGAATATCATTTTTCAGCTTTGGTTTCTCTACACTTGGGCTGTTTGTTATATAACAATCCACTAGTTGTATTTTGCATTCTACTTCCCTCCAGTTATGACATGGGCATTTTCCACATTGTCTGACTGATCTCCTTGCCCCACAGAGTCAATGGCTGGATAATAGTTAATTGGTATCCATAGTCCCATGTCCCATTACCATTTAAATTGTTTCTAATATTTGCTATTATAAAGGGTATTGTGATTAAGATCTCTATGCACTTTTTCCTTTCTCTACTTTGGATTATTTCCCTAACATTCCCAGAAGTGGAATTTCTGGGTCAAAGGGTGTGACCATTCCTAAGGCTTTTAATCCATAGTACCAAATTGTTTTCCAAAGGCATTGAACCAATTTTCACTATTTGGCAGCTTCCAGTTTACTCTACATGAGGAGTTCTGGGGAAAGACTGTTTAAGGCTTCTTCTTCTTCTGTTTCACTGAAATCCTGTGGCTATTAGTTTTGCTATTTCATATGGCCTCTTTCGAAGTCTGCTGACAAAGTCGAACCATCTGATTACTGGGTAGAAGATAAATTTTAGTCTTCCTGTCTCCAGGCTCTTCCTGCCTTCAATCTGTTTTGCACAGTTTGGACAAATTGACTATTTTGAAAACATTGCTTGCCTTCTGTCACAACACTCCTCAAAAACTTGTAGTGGCTCTTTATTGCCTGCAGAATCAAGTTCGAACTGCTCTTCTAAATCTTGAAGACCCTCATGACAGACTTATGCAATCTGATCTCCTACCACACTTACCAGAAACTTTCAGCCTCTTCCACAAATTATGCGCATGTGTTTCCCCTTTTCTTGTTTTCACCTACTTGGAATGTTTCCCTTCCCTTCTTTCTCATTCAAATTCTTCATTTTCAGAGTGGTTGGGTCTTACCTAGTGACTGTGAGAATTCTGTAGACAGGAGGCATGGAAACTATGAAAGGGCCTGGAATCAGAAAAGCAGAATGAGGGGACACAAAAGAGGGAGAGCAGACAGGAAGCCACAGATCTCCCTGGCTGGGAGACACAGTTCCTTCCACTAAAAGTATCAGTTGATTGACAACAGAGGTCAGAACCAGGCAAAGCTTCTTACACTGCAGATGACATTTAGACTGTATCTAGTGGCCTAAAGAGGAACTTGTGGTTATAAAAGCAGGATTATGGGTTAATAAGATAAATGTAACAATAATAAATATAGTATATTAGTTATGATTAGCTTTGCCTTGAATAACTAAGAACTGAAATGGTTTAAAATTAAGAAAATTCTCTTATATTTTATCAATCTTCTGGAAACCCAGAGCTGGAATGGTGGCTTCCTGCTCAATAAGGACCCAAACCAATGTCACCCCTGGGATGTCATCTTTCTCTCCATACTCCAAAACAGCAACGGGGACACAGACATTGTAGCTAGACATTTACTCCCAGTTCAAACTAGGCAGAAGGATGTCAAACGGTGCCTCTTTCATCTAGGGAGACATCTTAGAAGTCCTATGTAAAACTTCTGTTCAGAGCTGATCTGTACAGGCTCATCACATGCCTGTACCTATTTTGGAGCATAAGGAGGACCATGTAGCTCAGCATGAGACCCTGGCTGGGTTCAATGCCCAGTAAGAAAAAAGAAAAGGTACAAAGAATCCCATCTGCCATTCATGCAAGTTTCAAAAAACATTGGTATTTTACTGCTAAGAGTAAAATAATGGTTACATTTTCTACCTTTTTATAGTCGGTTGAACTTAAATTTCCATTTGCTTTTCAGCACTTACAGAACCTTGCTGAGGGTAAGGAGAAGGGCAGCTGGCTGGTAGGCAGCAGGCTCCACTCAGCACCTGGAAAAACTGAACTGTTGGGGTGGATAAGCTGTCTCCTAACATTCACCCAAAGGAAAGGAGGGTCATCCAGTGACCTGACTAATGGGAACCTTCGAGGAATGTCCCAGGCGCCAAGCCTTGATGGATTCTTCAGTACAACAGATGCCTAAATAAGAGAAACATGAGTAATGACAGACCCTCAAAAATACCACCTCTTCCTCTATGTGCTGTCAACTCAGAGCAGAAACATTTGCTGTGAACCTACTGGGATGCTGAATTAAGTACTAGGGTGAATTACATTATTAACAATGTTGCTTTCCCAATAGAAAAACAATGCCTTGACTAGAAAAGATAAGACAGTATCAACAGAAATTGGCCCACTGGTACCTCTAGGAACTTTGGTTGGGGAAACACCTCACAGGTATTTTGGAAACAAAAATTAGGTAAGAGAGAGAGAGACAGGGAGGGAGCCAGGAGAAGATGTGACAAGTTCTGGCATGAAAACAAGACAATTCAACTCTGCTTCCTGCCTAATGCTAGGAGGGGGTGGGAGCAGGGCTGGGGAAAGGAGGCCCTGAGGTGTGGCCAGAGAAAGGAAGGGCTGAAAATCTAAAGGTGGAACACAACTGGAGAAGCACTGGGTTAGCCCCCAAGCAAATCTACAAACCATACAGAGAAGACAGGTTTGGTTAAAACTCTGGGACAATATTTGCATATGGAGCAGAGGAGTGAATCCAATGGACAGTCAGGAGTAGGCTCTGTTCCCAACATCATTCCTGTATCCTTACACCTTACTGGTTCTTTGTCCTTGTGATAAGGGATGTGCCTCCCTCATGCCCCGTTTCATCCCAGACTTTCATTGATCCCAAAACACTCAGTAGAAACCTGCTGAGGTGCTCAAGTCAGACATCTGAATTCAAGTCCCCACTCTACTACTAATCAGCTGGGCAGTTCTTAACCTGTCTGAGCCTCAGTCCTACATCTGCGAAGTGGAAGTGCTGATATCCTGTCATGAGCTTGGTATGTGGATAGGAGGAGATAGTGAGAAAAGATGAAATGCCCAACATAGCTCCAGGCTGCACACTGAAGGCTGCTCCTCCCAGCCATCTCCCTGCCCTCGATCTCTGACATAACGGTGCCAGCTGCAACTCTTGTCTATCTTTTCCAGATATGGCAGAAAGAACACTAGACCAAGGAGCCAGACCCAAAGATCTGGGTTTGACTCTTACCTCCACTTGAAAATTGTGTGATCTTGGACAAGTCGCTTACTCTCTCTGAGTGCCAGTTTCTCCACTGGCAAAATGGAAATTATTCCTGCTTCCAATGAGATAATCAGTGGAAGTGCTTTGTGTTTCGGCATCTTATGAGAGTCAGGTTGAAGCTTTGCTGCCATTTCTACTTCCTCCTCATTTCTGAACCCCTCTTTACCAAGCCTGACTTGGTTGACAGGGACCCTGGACAGGGAGTTAGGAGTTCTGAGCTGGGGTCCCAGATCCAGTATCAGTTTTGGGTCCTCAGGAAACTCATAATCCTCCCAGGCCTCCATTTCTCTTACATGTAAACTAAAGTATTGGATCCCAGTATTTTTCATGGTCTCTTCTCAGAGTCTCCATAATGTCATTGTTAAAGGGTTCAGGAGTTTATTTTCCAACAGGAATCCAGTTGGGCTTTGAGGACGTCACTGTTTCTGTGCTCAGATATGTTCTCATCACACTCTTCTATTAATATGGCCAGGATAACACGCTTTCTGGTCCCATGTGAGTCTGAGTGTGTCTCCAATGCTCTGTTTCGGGTGATTAGTCTTTTTGACTCTTACCAGGGGAAATGTCTCCAATTGGGGGGGAAATGAAGTTGTCAAACAGAGTCCTTAAGAAAAGGGAGATTTATAGGGGATCACATACAAAAGCGCAGGAATTAAACAAACAAACAGGGAAAGAGCACTTAAGAGCTCAGACCAAACAATATATACCTCACGCTATGTTCAGGCAGGTCAACCAGTGGCCTGAGGCTCCCCAAGCACCACCCAGGCACAACAGCCCAGACAATTGTTCATCTTCCAAGAAGTCCTTCCCAGAAACCATAGGGCTGCAGGAAGGTAAAGCCAGTGACCTCACTGAAGGAAGGAAACAGCAGCATTCAGTACAATCCTTGGAGGATCATTTTGTTTCTTAAAACTTGCTTTTCGGTAGTCCAGATTTGGTTCCTGCCATCTGTCCTCCCCTTCCTTGTGGTCCTGGCACCTTTACTGCTAACTACTCCAGCATACTGCCTACCTGGTATTGCTCCAGCTTTGCTCCCATATTTGGATCCAATAAAACACAGGTTAACCAGTTAAATTCTAATGCTAACTACACCATAAATATATAGAAGTACAAATATATACCATGCAATTTAAAGGATGTGCTTATACTAGAAATTTTTTGTGGTTTAGCTGAAATGGAAATATAACTGAGCATTTTATATTTTAATTTGCAAAATAAAATCACTTTTACTTGCTATTACCTTTGCCCAGAACACATCAGCCTCACATCTTCCCTGGCCTGGCTCTTTGTCATTCCAGGCTCGGCAAAAGTGTCCCTTCCTTGTGAAATGCTCTCTGACTCATTCTTTTCCCAATTTAAAGTAGTTATCCTGCTCCACAGTGCCTCTCCAGAACACTTCCTTGCAATACTTTCTCACCCTGAGGTGAATTTTTATTTGTTTCTTACTTACCATCTGTTTCCACCAGCTAGAAGGACAGATCTTGTGTTTTCCCTGATCCTTCTCTATCACCTGAATATACTGGGCACACCAGACATTTAATAAACATCAGTTAAATGAGTGAATGGATTGTAGGTTTTAGAACAGTGCTATATGAACTTAAATGAAAACCCTAGAGATATTGTTTAATTCTACTAACATTTAGATCCTGAGTTGAATTCTCAGCACCACAAAAATAAAAATATTTAACCCTTATAACCCTAGGAGGTAGGCACCAATATTATCTTCATAGTACAGATGAGGAAACTGAGTCACAGAGAGGCCAAAGGGCCTGCCCAAAGCCACATCTAGACAGTAGACATGGAGTACTGGCATTCACTTCTGCAACATGCTGTAATTATTACCGTGCAAATTAACAGCCACGCCTGAAGTTCGCCCTGACCAAGCTGTCCTCAAACACAATGCTAATGATGAGTCAGGTAAGTGTGTTCCAACAGTGGCTCTGACCCACCTAAGTTGTTCCTTCTCCTCCTTCTATGGTATCCTTCTCCTCCAGGGTGCCCTGCCACTGCACTACACCCCCGGCCCTTCTTACTTTTTATTTTGAGACAAGATCTCATTACTTTGCCTAGGTTGGCCTCAAACTTGTGATCCCCTTGCCTCAGCCCTGAGGGTAACAGGTATCACAGGCATTTGCTACTATAAGCTTTATGCTTCAGCCCCTCATTTGTGAGATGGGGAATAACACCCTGCCCTGCAGGACTGGGGGTGAAGAGAGAGGAGGGTGTACTCACAGCAGAGTACACAGCAGTCAGGAAGCCCTCCTGGCTGCTCATGGTTGCTGATCACCTTAGTCTCCCCGATGGGTGACTCTCGGGAGACATCATCAGGTTTTTGCTTCCCGAGGGCCCCCCATGAGCCAGTTACTCTGCTAAAAGCTTCTTGTACATTTTCTCATTTGCAAGGCAGGTAGGTGCTATCATCCTAATGAAAAACATTTAAATTATGGTTTATTCATTTGACCCTTATGAGTTTAACCACTTCCCCAAACACAAACCTCTCCTGAGCGTGGAAAGCAAATAGTATCTTTAAGTCAGCATCTGGAGCCTGCAGCCACCCCTAGAGGCTGCCACAGGATATATCTTGGACACCCTGAAGCTGCTAATCCTAACATCAACACTGGGCTTTTCCCTGAAGGATTTCCTTTCCTCTAACAAAATTGGTATTGAATAATAGTAACAACAAGCTATTAACACCAATGCCTGTTTGATGTGTGGCCTTCTAGGTATTTTTACACACACACACACACACACACACACACACACAATGTCTTTTTTGGTCTTACTTTTTTTATTTTATGAAAAAAACCCAAAATTTCATAACAGTAATAGAGAATAATAACAGTTAATACACTGTATAGGGTGTTCTTTGAAGATAATGATACACAGTGTATAGAAATATGTATTTTGAGACCAAAATGAGATTCTGTTTCAGGTATTTTTCTTGCTTTCTCAATTAACAAATGATGTCTTTCCATGTCAGAACAGATAACTCTACACCATTTTTTAAAGGTTGCATGCAATTCAGCATGACTTTTTAAAAAACCGGTTAAGGAGAATGAAATAGTTTTCATTTTTACTCATCTGTCTTTTGCAACACATCAATCCTAAAGACGAATTACCTAAAGAAAAAAAGAGGTCATTAATGCCTTTTAAACTAGTATTGAAAGGTAATATAACAACAATGGAAAAGTAAATACAATTTCATTTTTGGTTGAATATTCTCCAGGTCTTTTCTATATTTGAAAACTAGCACAGACTGTTTTGTTTTTGCTTTGAGACAAGGTCTTTCTATGTAGTTCATACTAGCCAAAGCTCATGATTCTGCTGCCTCGGTGTCCTGATTGCTGAGATTATAGATGTGCACCACATGTGGCTAGAACAGGTATCATTTAACCTACTTGTAACTGTGTTGAAACACTGCATCTGAAACATCTGTCCATGTTTCTATGGAGTTCCCTTAAACAGGTGGGGGAGGTATTGAGTAACTGTATCAGAGTTCCAGGGATAGAGACCCCTTTCAGAATGGATCAAATACAATACATAGATTGCTCTGCATATTCCATTAATTTCAGATTGATAGAATATGTATAATTTAAAGAATAAATCAATTACATTGAAAAAGAATTCTCAAAACAAAAACATGTAATATAGTTACAATAGTATGTACTTCTTTGTGCAATAATAAGACCACCTAGCAGTTTTAATTTCTACCATGATTTCAGGGCCAGGGATTTAGCTCGGTGGTATAAGCACTTGCCTGACAAATGCAAGGTTGTGAGTTCAATCCCCGGTACAAACAAACAAACAAACAAACAAAAAACAATCATTACATGATTTCAAAGTAGTGACATACAGAAATATTTCACAATACAACACAATGTGATCTGAAAATGTGTTATTTTTACTGATGAAAAGTCTCATGTTCACAAATACAGCCATGGTCCATAGTGTTCACTGGTAACTGAAGGAAATGCTACATTTCACTTCAAGTTAGCAGAGATGCGGCTTGTTTGCCCACCCATGTTCACAGATCCGAATTCTGTGGTCAGGGAATTCTGCCTCAGCAGAACTCTGCTCTCGAGAATTTCTACACCAAGTAGCCTGGGAAAGGTGAAGGGAGAGAATTAGTCTAAGTTTCTTTTCCTCTTTCTTTCCCCTCCTCTATTCCTTCTATCCAAACCACCAGCCTCTTTTTAGCTCCCATGGCTACAGGACCATTCATGATTAATTTGGGGCTTTCTCCCATTTTCAGTCATCTACCTTCCCCCAAATTCCTTCCATTCCCTGGTCATTCTCTGCACATCCTAGAAAGAAGCCAAACTCACCATCTTCCCACTCACCATGTTTCAGCCTTGCGCCAGATTTAACATCAGGTTTAACACGCATTCCCCTCCTTCCTCCTTCCTGATAGCTGTAAGTTGTCTAACAAGTCTAGTCAGTTCCAGATGAAGGAAGCTGGATAATCCACCTACTTATCGAAGGCTGCCTAATCCAAATAGATGTTTTTCATCACTGACGACATTTTCCAGGACTCCACAAATCCAGAGGCTCAGCCTCCTTCCTTCACACAAGCATCGGCCCTGGATTCTTTCCTAAAGTCACCGGCACCAACCAGGCTCTGGTTCTTGGCCCAGGTTTCTGAAATTATCTTAGATTGGACTCTCTTTTCCTTCCACCAATAATTATAAGCATTGCACTTGTGTGGCACCTTATACCTCTCAGAAGTAGTGTTCACACACAAAGTACTGTTATCTCAGAGCCAGGATGTGGACTCAGAGCTCCAAATTTTTGACCCAGTGTATGTCACATGATGCTAAAATTTCAATTATAACTACTTCTGTTGCAACACAGGACTCTTTAAATGTAGTAAACATGCATTCCCTTTATCTAAACATGAAAATCTCACATGCACCTTTAATAGTGTTTGAACAATTAAAATATTTAACACTGGTGGTATGGCATGTTTAGCATGTCCAAGGCTCTAGTTTCAATTCCCAGTACCAGATAACAATAATATTAATAACAATAAATAAATTTAAAATATTGCGGCTAAAACCAAATCCAATCAATGGAATTTGAAAGAAATATTCCTTATTTAATTTTTAACAGCAACATATATTTAACTTCAGTTATACAAAAGTTAGGGTGGTGAAATTGCCCTATTTTTCCTGGTACTATCTTGATTTAAAACTAAAAACCCTGTCTTCCATAAATTCCTCAGTCCCAGAAAATGTTCAGTAGACAAAATCTCAGTCTTGATTATATTGGGTGTGTTACTTGGCTTTCCAGGTGTGTGAAAAAATACTTTAAAAAATATCTATAAGAAATCAAAGCCAGGTTTGGTTGTGCATGCCTATAAACTCAGAACTTTGGGAGTCTGAGGGAAGAGAATCAGGAGTTCAAGTCCAGACTGGACAAGTTAGAGACTTAGCAAGACCCTATCTCAAAATAAAAATAAATAAATAAATAAATAAATAAAAAGGGCTGGGGGATAAACATCAGTGCAGTTTCTGGGTTCAATCTCCATTGTTCCTCCAATCCCCGCCCCCCGAAAAAAGAAAAAGAAAGACAGACAGACAGACAGAAAGAAAGAAAGAAAGATTTGTTTTGGCTCATGATTTTAGAGGTTTAAGCCCACTGTCAGCTGGTTTCATTGCTTTTAGGCCTGTGGCAAGGCAGAAACATCGTGGGTGAATGGCAAGGCAGAGGAAAATTCTCTCTTCATTGGCAACCAGGAGGGAGGGAGGGATGAAGGAAGGGAGAGAGAGAGAGAGACCTCTCTCATGGGCCACAGAGGAAGGGACTGGACACAAGACACAGTCCCAAAGATCTTGCTCCCCAGGGTCATGCCCCTTCAAACTAGGTACCTCCTCCTATGTTCCATGGCCTCTAAATAATGCCATCAAATTATGAATCCATCAATGGCTTAACTCATTGATTAAGTCAGAGCCCACACAATCTAATGAACTTTCAAAGCCCCGTCTCTGAACATGAGACATTTTAGGTCTAAACCATAACACCAGGACAGTGTAGCAGTGTTTCCTCAGTCAATGATGACTGAGTCACTGCTCTCAGTTCAGTGACTTTTATAGCAAAAGGATGTTAACTGAATGAAAGGCTATCGCTGAATTTAGTCCTTCATCTCACAGGGGAAGAATGGAGGGTATGGCAATCTCTGTACGGCCAGCTGCAAGGGAACACATGAGTCGCTGTGAATGACAGGGCCCCTGGAGTTGTGCAGGGAGGCACTGGGAGCAGAGGCTGAGCTGGATCACAGAGTCAGTCCACGAAAGGGATGGAATGATAGCTGCGCTTTCTGAGTTTCAGTCCAGGCCTCTTTCTGTTGCCCCGTTAAATTAAGCCTAAGCTCAAGGTTTGATTTCTCCAGCACACGTAATCTCTTCTCCCCACCTCACTAACCAGCCAGGATCTGCCCTTTTGTCCGTGGGCATTCGGAGGTTGCTTCCCACCTGCACAGGTGAGGCACAGTGTCAGTGGGAGAATTTGAGAAACATTATACACTATCTCCCAGGTGACATGTCCTCTACTGGTTTATCACAGTGCTCTAGGTGAAAAGGATTAATGAGAGAGGAAGCCAATGGCTCTAGCAAGTAAGTCCTGCTTTGTGGTTTTCTTTAATTCTAGAAGCAAAGCATTTCCACTTCCTAGTGTCCTGGAGTTACTCTGCTTTCTGCTTTTGCTGAGTTCTATTTTGACCCCACCCCCACCCTTCCTCCCCAGCAGCTCCCCTTCTTGGGGGCAGAGCTCTTTGATCTTGGCTCAGGTAGAAACCAGAGGAAATCCTAGATTAGGCTCTGATGGCCGAAGAATGTCTATCAGCCCTGGGAGGGGCACTCCACGGGAATTAGATAACAGCATGGACTTTATGTGTATGTGAAAACATGCATTTGTAATATTTCTGTAGAAGTTGAGTTCATCAATGTAGAAATTGAGTCGTGCGATCTTGATAGAGGAAAAGTAGATTCTTAATCAATGCCCATGTTGACAGTTTAGGGTGACCATGCCCTGGCTGGCTCAGAACTGAGGGATTTCCCAGGACTTTGGACTTCCAGTAATAAAATGGGGACAGTTCAAGCAAATATGGATGAGCCAGTTACCCTAGGTCTAGATCACAATAACAATGATTTACTACACATAGGTACTATTAAAAGTACTTCACATTCATTTATTTCTCAATGGACTCAGTGAAGTCTATATTTATTGCTGTCCTATGAATGAAGAAACTGAAAATCAGATAAAGCAGCTAATTCTGCAGGTAACTCTGCAAGTTCACAAGGCTAAGTGTGGAATTTGGACTAAAATCCAGATCTATTCAACTCCTGACTCCACATTCTTAACCATCTTAACTATCATGATATGATTTTTCCTTTAAATACTGTATCTGTGAAAATAACCATATGTTGGGACTTTCAGGGATTACTGGTATTGAATCTGAGTGGCTCTGGATGAGTCATATTGATGATCATTCCCCGAACTAGAAAGAGGTTTAGAACGTTCTTTTTATTTCTTTATTTTTTGATGCATCATGCTCAATTATTCTCACATATAAAATAGAATGTTCAGAAGTAAACAAATACATACAAGAAGTAGCACATTTAGAAATACGATTAGGAATTTATTCTTTGATACAGATGAAACTTCAAATCAGTGAGGTAAATAAATGTTATTGGGACAATTAGGTAGCCATTTGGAAAAAGTAAAGGTAGATCACTATTTCATACTTTATACTAAAATAAATTCTGAATGGAACAAGGGTTTAGGTGTGTGAGAGCAGAATCAGAAATACTACAAGTATGACAGTGAGGAAGGGGTTTCTGAGTATGATGCAAAATTCAAAAGCCATAAAAAATAGAAAATTAAACTACATTAAAAAATATTCTACCTGGAAAAACAAAATAAAACAAACATAAAACAAGTTGGGGGAAATATTTTTGCTCACACAAATCAAGAACTAACTTCCTTAGGATAAAGAATTTACATAAGTCACAAGAAAAAGACTAATAACACAATCTAACACAATAAAGAAAATAATGGGATCTGAACAGTCAGTTTGCAGAAAGATTGATGTCTAACCATTTGAAAAAATGTTTGCCATTTAGGATGCTGAGTCAGGAAGATCGAAAGATCATGTCCCACTTGGGCAGGACTGTTTCTCACAATGCGGTATAAAAGGGGCTGAGATGTGATTCAGTAATAGAGCACTTGCCTAGCATGTGCAAAACTCTGCTATCATAATCAAATTGAATCAAAACAAAATATGTTTAGTTTCACTGATAAGAGAAATGAAAATTAAGACTGAAACCAATCACTATGTCATCCCATCTATTGGATTAGCAAAGAACAAAAAGTGTAATCACTGTCTTGCTGGTGTGTAAATTAGTACAATCTCTTTAGCAGGTAATTGGCAATGTCTATTACAATTAAAACAAACCAGAACCTTTGACTTAAAAATTCCACAGAAACACTCCCACACAAAAGCAAATGATCTGTAAGGATCTGTTTGTTATAAGTGCTTTTGTAATTGGAAGTAACATATCTATATCCACTGAAGGGAGCTAGTTAAATAAGTTGTGTTATGTCTATACAGTGGAATATTATGCAGCCATGGATAAAAGAAAGAGACACTACCTGTAGGAATAAGGCATGATATCCAAGATGTATTGCTTTTAAAAAAGCAGAACAATGTGTAAAGTATACCTGTGTGCATGTATTATAAGGCAGGATAGATAATAGAGTGCAGATATGTATATTTGTCATTGAATGAAGTTCCAGAAAGGTACACTAGAAACTGGTAACAAAGGTTCTGAAATGCCGCGTCCTAGTCCATCCACGCCTTGTGACAAGGTCCATGGGTGGAGGAGAGCGCTTCAAGGAATCGCTTCTCCAGGAAAAGAACACTGCATGTGGGAATTGGGCGCAAGGATCTTGTAATGTTTTGTACA
>PVLA01002052.1:192893-297797 GCA_004027455.1 Hydrochoerus hydrochaeris
GTATGAGAGAGTTTATACAAAAGCTTTAAATGAAAGAGCTCATGGAGGAGGATTTACAAAATTCCTGTGAGACAACTGCCCTGAGACACTGGACAGGCAGCCAGAGACGGGCAACTAGGACACATATGTTACACCACCGGCCGCCTAAGACAGGCACAGGACCAATTGCTGTCCTGCAGGCCCATGATGGGTAAGGCCTGGTTGGGTTCATATGAAAAGTCCTTGACCCAAGACAGGCGCTGTCCTACAGGCAGCCAGAGACAGGCAACTAGGACACATATGTTACGCCACCGGCCGCCTAAGACAGGCACAGGACCAATTGCTGTCCTGCAGGCCCATGATGGGTAAGGCCTGGTTGGGTTCATATGAAGAGTCCTTAACCCAAGACAGGCGCTGTCCTCACAGGGCCTGCCATACTCTTATAAAGTGATAAGGGAGGAGATGTAGGGGGCGGCATGATAGCTTCACAGCTGCCGCTCCATCTCTCCCTCCTGTGGGCATCTGGTGCGTCTGCTTACATTTCCCAAGCTAATTAAGTAACAAGATTAAAGTGTAACAAAGGTGAAAAAAGTTAATTAACACATATTGTTTAAGATTATCCCTGCCTGGCCCTAAGCCTGGGATGCTTCCTGCTTGGGGTTTAGGTTACTGCCAAAAGTTAGCAAATATATACTCCAGCTTCCAAAACATAAAGTAGATTCAGATTCACTCACAGACGGGTGTGCAGTGTCTTCTGTCTCTCACTCGCCGACTCCCTTTGGGACCCCTGAGACCTGCCGCAACTAGACTCCGGCACTGAAATAAACCTAGAAAGGAGCTAGGAATTTTTTTGTGTGTCTTTTACATTTTGCAATGTATTATTGTTCTCATTCAGTTAATCACCCATAAACAAACATAAAATTTAAATATAGGAAAGACCATGGCTGACATCATGGACATGAAACTTACACAGCTCCCAGCCTTTGCTTTAGTGCTATGATGTTGCCATGTTTAATCTTTTCTCTCAATACTGAGGATAGAACTCAGGGCCTTACTAATGCTAGTCAAGTGCTCTACTACTAAGCCACATCCCTGGCCCCTGAAATCTCACTCCCCTCAGTACTGGGAATTCAACTCAGGGCTTCATACTGAGCTATATCTCTTTTTTAGAGACAGTCTCACTAATAGGCCCAGGTTAGGCTCAAAGTTATGCTCCTCCTGCCTCAGCCTCCTGGAATGCTGGGATTACAGGTGTGTGTCTCCATGCCTGACTGTAAAATTCTTAGCAATTTTTTAACAAGAGCTCTTCATTTTCATCTTGCAGTGACTCCTACAAACTGTTTAGCCTGTCCCGGAGATCCTTCTTTTACAAATGCTGAGACTCAGACCCTATTAAAAGTAGATATTTGTTAAATTCAAATACATTTTCAATTTCTTGCAGTCACTAATGATCACAACTGGGAAATATATATCCAAGAATATCTTTGCAATTGCAATGCAAACCAACGGGTCACCAGTATTTGGGCAGGGAAAGCTGCATGATAGCTAACAGGAACATTTACCTCCCAAGATGAGGTGCGATCTGCCCAAACTGAACAGCTATTCACAGCTCTTCAAAAACTACCTGACATTTCAGCTTTCGGTAAAAGGAAGAGCTGACAATAAAAATCTCACATGATTTCCACCTGCCAAGCAGCCTAAACAGAAGCATGGTTCTGTGAAAACACACATTCATGAGCTATTTCGCTTCTAGAAATTCTTTCATGATAACCTTGGGAAACAAGCACTAACTCCTGCCTAGCCCATGTTACGCTTTCTTCCTAAGTCTAAACCACCGTTTTATCTTGAGAGGTTATGGCTAAGGACACTTAACTGCAAATGAGTGGATTATACATACATTTTATTGTAAGACTAGAATAAGTATCAGAGATACTACAGCAAAGCAAAGCAAAGACAGCGCTCAAAGGGTAAGGGAGAAGAAAGATACAATGTAAAAAAGAGTGACATGCGTTTCTCTTGCACAATTAACAGAGCCATGCTATGGATTAAATCAGAATGAGTGAGCGCTTGCTTCGTAAATGCCGGTTACTGACGGCCGCGGGAAGTTTTGCACACACAGAAGTGGTGTGGCCTCCAGGGACACCCAGTGGAGAGAGAAGTTACTCTGCGCTGTACCAAACTATGGATGGTGCCAAGGTCACCGTTTCTACCGTTTTGTGAGGACACTGCACTCACACATGGTCGCACAACCATCCTCATCATCCATTTTCAGAAAATTTTCATCTTTCCAAACTGAAAGTACTATTCCCACTAAACAATACTTCCTCAGCGCCCTCCCGCCCAAGCTCTTGGTAATCGCTGTTCCATTTTTCTTATTTATGACTTTGCTTATTCCAGGTACCTCAAAAAAAGTAGAGCCATGTCATTGTCCTTTTGTGTCTATCTTAATTCATTTAGCATAATGTTTTCAAAGTTTATCTAGGTTGTAGCATGTATCCATTACATTTAAAGGCTGAATAATATTCCACTGTATGCACATTCTACCTTTTTGTTTATCCATGTATTCATTGATATCTTAGATTGTTTCTACTTCTCAGCTATTATGAATAATGCTACTATGAACATAGATGTACAAATATTCATTTAAGTCCCTGCTGTCAATTCTTTTGAGTAGACAATATACCTAGCAGTAGAATGGCTGGTTCATACAGTATTTCTGCATTTAATTTTTTTGAGGAACTACTATATTCTCTTCCTTGGTGTCTGCACCATTTTACATTTCCATCAGCAATGCACAAGAATTGCAATTTCTCCAAGTTCTCCCCCACTCTTAAAGTAATAGCCATCCTTTGACAGGAATATGTGTGAATATCACATTGTTTCTCTGGTGTGAGAAAATGAAAGTGTAAATAAGGACCAGAAGGTATAATATATATTGTGGAATAGGAAAAAAACATTCAAATAGGAAGTGGCACGAGGGAGGGGGAGGGGAAAGGAAGGAAGGGAAAAGGAAAAAAATGAGAAAAAAGATAAGATAGAAACAAAGCTTTTATGAGTAGGAAGGGGAAGAGAGAAGAAGGGAGGGGAGGGGAAATGGGGGAAAAGAAGAATCAAGATATATATATATATAGGTACACATTTCATATGATGCAAAACTGTACCAGTAAACATAATTATTCATAAAAGTAGCCATCCTGATAGATAGGAAGAGGTGGAACCTGTGTTTTAAAACAATTCCCTACATGATTTTTTTTTAAACAAGGAATTGAACTCAGGACTTCATGCTTGTGAGGCAGGCGCTGTAACACTGAGCTATATCTCCACCATGATTTTTATTCATACAGAAATCTCTAGAAATTTCAGCAACAAGAAGAGGAGGCATGGTGAACCTTTCTAAATCTGAAAAGCAAAACAGGAACATAGCTAGAAGCATCATCAGTAGTAGATCAAGAAAGCCTGACATATACTCCAACTCCTCAAATGAAAAGGTTTTTTCTAAAAGGATTATCTTAAATCACCAACTTAAATGCTCTTAAATATAAGCCAGTTGTCTTAAATATATCAATTAAGAAGTAAGACAAGTACTTACTTGGTAGATTGGAAGACTGAGCAAGACACACAGGAAACATTGTTTCTAATCTTGGTAGCTACTTTGAGTTGGGCCAAAGCAAAGGGATAAAGTCTACAAGGCAGAGTCCCCCACAGCGTTCTTGGTCATCTTTGAAACAACAAATAACAGTAGTGCACAGTCTACAAAGGAATTAATAAAAGATTTTTTTCCTTGGAATTTCTAGGTGAGTATAGCTGGGTCCAGTTGGTGCACTAGAGAAGAGCTGATACCAGTTAAAATAGGGAAGACAAAGGAGGAAAGGAGATAAGTGAGAAAGGAAATGTGACCTTGGGTTTTCCTCTGCCTGAAACCTTTCCTGCTGCTTAGGTGTGTGAGCTCCTCATTTTGGGATGGGAAAATGCACTGGTAAGAAACTGGGGGAAAAGGACCCCGGCTTTCGAGTGGTGAGAGTGCGCCTCCTAGTGGTTAATGTCTACAACATTCAAATAATCAGATTTCCAGGCGCCCGCAAAGAATGTACGGTGAAGGTTGGTGACTCGGCCTTAATTCATCACAATTTGCTGGAACGGGAAGAATTTTGCAAACATTCTCCTCAATTCTTTTTCCTGAGATAAGGTGGATGCCGGCAGTACTTTCTGTAACACAGAGTGGCATCCCCTGCGTTTCTTTAGTGCTTCTGTTTGTACCATGATCCTGGGCACCTCACCGACAGGTAGGTGTTATTACTGTTGTTACTCCCTATTCTCACTTAACGGTGAAGGGACAGGGGCTCAAGGAGACTGTCTGACTTTCCCGTGCCCTAGGCCTCCCATTGATCCACAGCTCCTCTCAGCGCGTAAGCACACAGCAACATACTGGAAAAGAAACAGTGAAAACGTTGGGAGGAAAATGCATGCCTCCTCGCTCGAGTTCTCTGCATGGCAAGAAGGGAACGAAGATGAGCACTAGAAAGCAATTTTATATATACCTGTACCATAAAATGTGTGCTGTAATGAGCTTTAGGAAGAATTAATTAAGCGGTAGATGCTTTAGTTTGATGCGGCCTGGAGTAACTTCTTTCTCCCTGGGTGCCCCTGGAGGTCATGCCACTTCTGTCCTGGGGCTTCCAACCTGCAGGCCCCATCAGTAAGCGTTTGCCTTAAGGGTCACTGCCTAAGCTACAGAACTATTCTTCTTTTTCCTCCTTTGCAAAAATGCTGGATTATACTCTGATAGCAATCTTTAAAGAAGGTTGTGTATAATTTCCCAGATCCAGAATGCAATATTCCCTCCACACAATGCACAAGTAATTTAATATTTTTCAGTCAGAAGGTGTTTTACAGTCAATGTCAAAACTTCCTGAAAAAAAAAAAAAACCTCCTGCTGTTACTTTTCCTTCTGAACTGTTACTACATTGATGGTATCTTTTTTCTTTTATTTTTGAGACAGTGTCTAGGATCTTGTTATGTAGTCTCAGCTGGCCTTGAACTCACTATGTAGTCCAGGCTAGTTTCAAATTTGCTGCAATTCTTCTGCCTCAGCCTCCCAAGTGCTGGGAATCCAGGTGTGCACGCTGCCTAGCTGATGGCATCTTTGAGTTGAAGAAACTAATAGTCTCTCAAGGCAGGGAAGTGAGGAGGAAAGGATTGCTGGGAGGAGAGGGACTGGATCCCATGGTCCTGTAGGTGGTAAAATGGGCCCCTCCAAGTTCTAGGCCCAAGCAGGAGTCCTACACTGTACATAAAAAGGGCTTGGCATAAATGCATCACCATGGATAGCTGTCAGACAGCAGACATCCCGCTCCTCGGTACACGATCAAGAGAAATGAAAACAGCTGCTCACATGAAAGCATTTTCACAGGTGTTCATAGCGGGGCTGAAGCTCAGTGGTACAGTGAAATGCTTAGTGTATGTGAGGTCCTGAGTTCAATCCCTACCACTCCCTCAAAAAATGTATGCTCAAGAAACATTATTCATAAATAGGGAAAAAGTGGAACAACCCAAATGTCCATCAACTGATGAGTGGATAAAATGTCACATAGCCATGCAAGGGACTGCTAGTTAGTCATAATTAGGAGTAAAGTTCTGATGCATGCTGTAATCCCAACAAATCTTGAAAACATGCTTAGTGGGTAGAGCAAGCAGAAGAGATCACATAATGTATGTTTTTACTTACATGAAGTCTTCACAACAGGGAAATCCATAGAAAGAAAGTAGATTCATGGTTGTTAGGAGCTGCAAGAGGGTGAACAGAGAGTAAGTGTTAATGAATATTGAGTTTCTTTTTGGAGTGACAAAAATATTCTGGAATTAGGCAGCAGTAGTGGTTGAAGAATTCTGTGAATATACTAAAAATCACCAGATTGTGCATTTTAAAAAAGTTTTAGACAAGCATGGTGGTGCACGCCTGAATCCCAGCACTTGGGAAGCTGAGGCAGGAGGATCCTTGCAAGTTCTAGACCAACCTGGGCTTCAAAGTGAGTTCAAGGCCAGCTTGAACTGCCTAGTGAGACCTTGTGTCAAAAATAAATAAATAAATAAATAAATAAGAGTTTTATATAAACTGTCTCAGTTTTAAAGATCTAAACCCAAAAAACTATTTAAATAATTTTCAATAAAAATAAAAAGGGGAGAGGCCTTAGCATTTTTCTCTTTGACTATGGAAAACTAGTCAGGAAACAGCTCTTTGCCTAGAGAACAGACAAATTCCTACGAAGGCAGAGTCTGTCGGGTTCCCACGCTTCCAGTGAGATATGCAGGTCGTAGGGAGATCTTACATTACATTTCAAGGCAACTGACCTCACCGGCACCCTCCTAAGGCAGCACATACAGCGTGACGCACGAACTCACCCTACGCACCTGAAGGGCTGTTGGGTGGTAGAGGCCGGGGTTTCTGAGTGACTCCATCAGGCATAAATAGGACCAGTGGATGACATGAGGGCAAATGCAGCCTGGTCAAAAAGAAGAAAGACTACAGCTGTCCAGACGTGGTGTGACTTACCCCACACAAACTGGGCTGCTCTCAGGCCAACCTGGATCCTGGTGCCTTTGTGTGTCCCAGATTTAAGTCCCTAAGGCTCTATATGAAGGGTGAGGGAGAAAAACTAGAGAAGGAGGCTGATGGCAGAATCACCATGGAGGTATCACTGTGGGGCAGCTTCTTCTCAGTTTGAAGGGCATTAAACGGGGAGAACATAGCTGCTAACGGCTGGACCATAGCCCCGTTGGAGGGAGGTTATCCCAGCTCTGACCCTAAAGACTCTCAAGAAGCACTGTGCAGTAATTAAGGGTGAGGGCTCTGGCCTCAAACTATGACTCACTTCTTAATAGTTATGTGACCTTGGGCAATACTTCAAGATCTCTGAGCCTCCTTTTCCCTGGAAAGAATTGGGAAAAAATAATCAGATTTGCCTCACAGACCTGTCTTGAGGTAAATCTATTAGGTTAGTTGGATACACACACACACACACACACACACACACATGCACTTTGGTTTATTGAGGGGCTAGCTGTTCCCCTCACAATTTCACATCGTACAGGTTGACAAGTTGTTCAGGTCAGTCAGGGTGACCTGTAGTCCCAGCACTTGGAGGCAGAAACAGAAGGGCTGTGAGTTTGAGGCCAATCTGGACAGCATAATGAGACCCTACCACAAATAAAACAATATAAAACAGTAACAATAAGAAGTTTCAGAGCAAATTCTGCCATATTTCAGACATTTTTAGACATGCTTTTATCAGCTAATAAGACAAAAACACCCAGTTGGAAAAGCTAATCACAGCGAGCATAATAATCATGCTTTATATGAAAGGTTCACTTACAGGGAGCTCTGCAAGCTCAAGGCAGAATTTGGAGAACCTTAAAGCTTTGGACAGCTTGACTCCTTTGATGTGATGATTGGACACAGGACCATTCAGAATCTAAGCTCGTGTGCAGGGCTCTGGAAAGTCTGTTCTAATAGGCATGGTTTGAAAGTGAATATACAGCTTGGCCAATATGCCTTCCAGTTTTAATGATGAGAACTCATTTCTAACTGGCTTCTAAATAAGTCACATCTTCTCCCCCAAGGAAGAGCTATCTAACACACTAATGATACTCACTACAATGCTCTGGGACTAAAGGGAACCAACAGAAGCTGAAATCCTTGAAGCAGTAGTGAATGTGTGATTAAATGTTGGATGACCAGTTGTGTGCTGTGTATAATCCTTGATGAAGGTACTGATATCCTCTAGAACAGTTTAAGTGATCACATACTCACTATCACACTGTAAACATACACATCAAGAGGTAAGTGCATTTCCCTAGTGTCCTGGTGTTTCTGAAACAGAATTTTGTTTTTAGTGGAAACTAAACATCTAGAGTCGGAGTCCATCAACATTAGGGGAAGCGTTTCTGAGCCAGTCATTCCTTAGATCCTTCATCTCATTAAGCAGGGTGAAGAGACCAAGGTTCAGAAATCACCCACCCAACACTACAGAGCCATAGGCTATTGACCCACAGTGAAGGAAAAAATGAAAATCTCTGTAAATGTGTTATCTCACTTTAGGTGAGGAGTGAAAAGGAAACTGATCGTGACCACTACTAGGCCTGCCTGCTCTCCCTGTGGAGAGCCTTCCCTTAGGAACCAGAATCACTTATCCGCTCATGTCACCCTCCTGCAATCCATTTACCTCCCTCTGAGGGTTAATTTCATGCTGCTAACTGACTGCACAGAGACGCACTCTCTCCTTGCGGTCTGCTGAGGACCCTCGGCCTCTTCACACTACCCCATCCACGCGTGCGGCCCAGACTGCCTCCATCTAGGATTACGCCAAGCCCAGGGCTAAGGTTACTGCACTTAGCACTGAAAGGCCCCTCATCCCAACCTTTTAGAGCCAAGAGGCTAATCATTCATCACTTGCCAGTTGGCCGGTGTATTTTGGGCTGGCTTTGTTTCTGCCAGGGCTGAAAACAAGCAAAGGCTGAGGGGCCATAGGGAATGGAACAGGCTGAGCAGGGCTAGAAGATGTGAATGACAGGGGAATTAGAAGAGCCAACATTCCCAGAGTGTCAGAGCTTGTGGACACGTGTGAGGGTCTCCACACATAACACTGTGCATGTGACCGAGGCCCTCGGGCTCTGTCTCCAGCTGGGATTACTGTAGCCTACTGTGTGCAAGGCGCTTTAAATGGGAACTTCGACACCGCCCCTGCTTTTGAAGGGTGCCTGGTACGAGGGGGATAGGATAAGTATCTCCCTTATCAACCTTGTCCCCCATGAACTTGATCCTCCTCTTCTGTCTCTCTTCACATTTTTTGGTCTCCATGAGAAAATACATTCACTCACCTTCTCATCTAATCCAAGAACCTGGGAGTCATTCTAGAGTCTCCCTCCTCTTTGCCTCTTACATCTGATCAATTGTTAAATCCTACAACTATTCCCATTTTTATGACCCTAGATCAACAGTTCATCATCTTCACTTGGACTACTGTGGTAGCCTCACTAGTATCCTGATCAAAGTTAGGGCCTTAACCCTCCTCACTTAGCTAGTGTGGTCTCTCTAAAATGCACACTTGGCCATGCGAGAAATCCTCCCACGGGTTCCCATCACCCTCAGAACAAAGCCCAGTCTCCCCTTTATTCTGTTACTCCTTTAATAGGTGTTGGATGAAACATTTTTTCTGTACCCGGCAGTATACTCAGAGCAAATATACAAGAGTGAACAAAATAGACATAATCTCTACTCTCAGGAAGTTTGTGATTTTCTGAGGAAGATAAACAGAACATGCCAACAAGGAAACATACCGTCAAATCAGGGTAAGAGCTGCCAAGTAAAGGCAGAAAATAACAGGCGGTGTCTATTGAGGGTCAGGAACTCAGGGGAGGTATCTTTGAGAACTGAGGATGGAGGAGGAGGTAGACGAATGGGAATAAGCAGAGCATAACAAGTTCATGTATTTTGGAAACATGAAAGTTCATGGGGCTGCCCAGCAGTGGGCCTGGGAGAGATGCACAGAGGGTTTGATCTGTGCCATTTAGGCCACAGGAACGTGTGGATTTCATTCTAAGTACACGGGAAAGTCACTGAAGGTTTGGATGCAGGTAATTTGGTCTAGTTTACATCTTTAGAAGATCGCTTTGGTGGCTGCATGAAGAATGGCTCAAAGGGACATAAGAGCAGAAGTAAGGCTCTGTGCTGAATTGTGTTCCCTTACAATTCACGTGTTAAGTCCATATGCTCAGAACCTCAGGATGTGACTCTACCTGGACATAGACTGAAGTCACCGGGGTTGGCCTGACCCAGTATGGGTGCTGTCGTTGTAAGGTTCACACAGAGGTAAGACCCTGTGAAGTCACAGGGAGAAGATGGTCACAGTAAACTAAGCAGAGAAACTGACAAGATGCTGACACCTCGATGGACTTCTAATGCTCAGCTTGATGAGAAAATTAATTGCTGTTAAAGCCACCCAGTCTGTGATATTTTGTTAAGGCAGTCCTGCACACTACACACTGAGGTGGGCTGTCCAGCTGAGAAAAGAGCGTATTTCTGGAGGGTGGGAAGGAGATGGAGTCCAGAGAATGATGCAGGCACAATCTACAGAGCCAAGTGAAGGACTCAACATGGGGCAAGGAGACAGAGGGGCCTAGTATGGGTGCTGGGTTTCTAACCCATGTGACCAGATGGTGGTAGTGCTCTCTGCTGATGGAGAAGGGTGGAGGAAGCAGGGTAGGAGGAGAAGGTTAGTTTCATGCCCTGACTCCCACAGATTTCTATCTTCTCCGTGACCGCCCTCTCAAAATAAACAAATTTAACCATTTAACATAAGGTTTAAAAAATACAGTATATCTTTTAGAATTTTTAGATTTACAGAAAAATTGAACACCTTTGCTCTGCTTATTTTAAAATTATTGTTTTAATTGGAAAATAAAAATTGTATATGTCTCCAAAAACATGGGGAGGGGGGCCAAGGATGCAGCTCAGTGCAAAGGCCCTCAGTTCAGTTCCCGGTATTGCAAAAACAAAACAAAATTAAAACCCTGTAAAATTACAGTATACATGTGTTTTCCTCTATGCACACACATGTATATTGTGGAATGGCTCAATTAGGCTGGTTAGGAGATTTACTAACTCACATACCTAACTTTTTGTGGAAAGAACATTTAAAGACCACACTCTGAGCAGTTCTCAAGAATATAACATGTGATTATTAACTGGACTCACCATGTCATACAAGAGATCTCTTGAATTTATCCCTCCTGGATAATCAAGATGTGGTGTTGCCTGACCAACATCCCACTATGTCTCCTGACCTCTCTCCCCTCCCCCAGCTCCTGGTCGTTCCTGTAACTACCGGTCTGCTCTCTGATTCTTTTTCCTCTCGCGTACTGAAGACAGGGCCTTCCCAGGGAGCTACACTAATAATCACTTTATTTTGTTTTTGAGATGGGGTCTCTCTAAATCTCTAAGTTGCCCAGGGTGGGCTTGAGCCGTTGTTGTCTCCCTTCTTTGGTCTGCCAGCATCCTAGGGTCACAGCGCGCACCACCATGTCTGGTTTACTCTCTGCTGCTATGAATTAGACTAATTGAGATTCCAGGTGAGTGAGAGCAGAAGGATTTGTCTTTCCATTTAACATAAAATTCAAAACCAAAAGAAATTGTTTCCAGAGCCAAAACAAAGCCTACACATCTCTGCTTGCTTAACCCAGAAGAGTGTCATGTGTGGGGAACCAGTCACACAGCAGGGGAGCACAGCTGATCCCCAGCTCCCCTTTTGCCTGCTGCCCCCCCACCTTTCCTTTTACAAAGCAAGTGATATTTTCTTCACTCCCCTCCTTCCTATTCCTGTCTCAAGACTGGATCAAGTGTCTCCTCCTCCTCCTGGATGTCTGTCCTAACCCACCTACTGAGCCTTTTAAAAGCACTTTGTGCACAGGTCCTCACTGCCTTTTTTTGAAGAAGAGAAATGTCCCTTATTCCCATCTCTTATCCTCTTACCTGGTGATACTATAACTTATTAGAGGGTACAGACTCTGGCTTTTGTATCCATTTCCCTACTCTCCAGCATATTGCTGGGCTATAATAAATATTCCATAAATATTTTTTGCGATCAAACAGAAAGGGACAGGTGTCATTTAAAAAAAAAAGTACTCTGGTAATCCAGGCCTTAATAAATCCAAAGTCAGTCAGCAAAATGGCCTGCTAATTGCAGATCACTGACTGCCTCCCGAGAAGAGGAATTCTATGGCTTATCACAGAAGGGGCTTAGAGGGTGTGGGAGGACCTGGGGAAAGGCAGCAGCTGTTTGCCAGGAGCTGCTATCTGGTGTGCCAGTGACAGAGGTGTTGAGTACATTCGGAGTGCTGAAAGCAAAGCAGGTCCTCTCCTGGGTGGATGCCCATGGTCCTAACTCTCCATTAGAGTGACCTGTGGTTTGCAGACGGGAAGTGGACATGTAATCTATAGACTTTGGGGTTGAATCTGATTTTGCCTGCCTGGTAAGTGAGTGCAGGTTAAATGATCTGTCTTTCCCCTGGAGATCATAAATTGCACTTAAATGATGACTGGCTCTTATTCAGCTGTCTGAGTTCTTGTAGCTCCTATAGAAGAGAATGTGATATACCCTGTGTTACAGATTTAATGCATTCAGCAAATAGATTCTACTCAAGGTTTTGCCATGAATTCACTGTGTGACTCTGGAGAAATCAGGGAACTTCTCGGGGTGTCCATTTCTACCTTGGGCATGGGATGGAGGGAGAACCTTGGAAATAAAGCAGGACCACTGGATTAGAGAATCCACCTTCAACGTTTTACCGCCAGGGCTTTCCCTGTGGCTAGTATCACAAGGCTCCCCTGATGCTAGTCAGAGGGCCACCTCATTGCCAACTTTTCTCCCTTCCTTGGCATTGTATAAACCATGGCAGGGAGCTTTTCTCTATCAAATATCACCCACATGCTGAAAATATTATTTATGGTTTAAATGAATGAGTGTTATTCAATAAAGCTTATTTTAATGCAAGAAGTGTAGTTTAAATTGCCTGATTTTTAACCATATAAATTGGAGTACATAAAGCTAGTCTTTAATTCCATCTGCTATAAGTCAGTGATAAAAATAGATGTGAAGGAGGAGAGAAGGGAGAAGGAGACAGAGAGCGAGCAGTTTTAAGGGGAACACATAGAACACGAAGTAGGGAAGACAAGGGGGAGGGGGAAAGACAGGAAAGAGAAGAGGAAGGAGATGGAGACGAACATTAGAGAGGACAAAAGAAAATACAGTCTAAACTGCCCCCTTGAGGTCCTGCCATTGACCAGGGCTGAAGTCTTTCCTCAGTGTTACTGTTCCCACTTGACCTTGGAGGGCAGAGCTCTAATCCACTGCTGCCCACAAGCCAAGGTGCCATCTGTCAGCCACTTCTTTTAGGGACTTAAGGACCAACCCCATGGCAGGATTTATGGCCAGGTAAGGAAGGAATTCATTAGATGTAGGACCAATGATAAGGAACAACATTCACTCTGTGCTCCAGGAAATGGAGCAAAGCCAGTTAGAGGAAGGATCTTTTTCTTCTTCCAAAGAGAGGCCAACATCACCCACTTACTATTAAATTTTTCCTAACACGGTGATTATTTGTTGTCCTGTAAATGTAGTCAACAGACTTATTTAGTACCATGTTATTTCGGGAGTACAAATGTTATGATGTAGATCTTAAATGTTCCCCAGAAGTCTCATAGTTTGGAAGGTGATTGGATCCTGGGAGTGTTGTACTCATCAGTAGCTTCATCACTGATGAGGTCAGCAGCCAAACATGCTGTTAGGTGTGGCCTGACATGTCCATCATACAATGACACAGGGTACAGATTCTCATTCCACGAGGGAGAAAAAAAGGAATGGGACCCAAGCAAGACCAAAACCCAGCAGGGTAAATGTTAGGTCTGACATTTCCATGTCCAGCCTCAAGGACAGGTGTTGGTGAGCTGTCAGTTCTAAGGCCTTGGGCAGCTGAGGAAAGTCTGGAGAACCTAAGACTGACCTCAAGGAACGGCCCAGGGAGGCTTGGAAGACTCACCGTCCTCAGAGCCTGAATCTTTACCACCCATGGTCACTGCCAACACTAGAGGGTGGCAGACAGAGGTCCTCCGAAGCAGCGCCTGAACGAGTTGGGTATCCTCCTTGTGACCACTAGAGGGCAAAAGCAGGGAATTGCTTCAGGACACTCATGAGATGCTAAACAGATGTGATCTTTGATAGAGTCTGCAAGTTAGGGGCAGTTGATAGTTGACAGACATCACTAGTAGCCACTGAGGGGCGGGGATCTAGCTCAGTGGCATAAGGGCCTGCCTGGCAAGCATGAGGTCGTGAGTTCAATCCCGGGTACGAGTAGCCACTGAGGAGAAAATGGGCATCCAATTAAAGGGACCAATAATTAGCGTGTCAGGGTTTTCTAAAGTAGACAAATAGGTTAGTTCAGTCTCTTGCTCTAACAGTAGCTGTGTGACCTTGAACAAGTTGCTTCACCTCTCTGCAACTCGGTTTTATCAAACCAGACATCCCTTGTGTAAAAGAACCCAGTCAGCCAGTGGGCAATGTAGTGTGTCTGCTATACATCAGTCTAAGGGCAGGAAGGTGTGGGGGATTAAATAGGAGGAGGAAGAGGAAGAGGAAAGCAAGGAAGAGGAGGAGGAGGAGGAGGAGGAGGGGGAAGAGGAGAAAACCTGAGCCTGTATCTTTTTATTTTTCTTTTGTTTGTTTGGTTTTTTTTTTGGTACTGGGGATCATACTCATGACCTTGTGCTTGCCAGGCAGGCACCTACCCCCCTGAGCTAAATCCCCAGCCCTAAACCTCTATCTTTTATTCAGCCCCTAAAGTTTCTTTTGTTTGCTGAATCTGTGCCTGATTCCAACCAGATAAAAAAAATCTGCCAATATTTAATATCAGTAATATTTAGATTAATATGCCTCATTTCTGGTGCTTATGTCTAAGAACTTTTGTTTTGGAGACAGGGTCTCACAATGTAGTTTAGGCTGGACTGGACTTACTATGTGACCCAGGCTGTCCTTGAACTTGAGGTAATTTTTCTGTCTCAGCCTTCCAAGTACTGGGATCACAGGCATGTATCACCACACCAGGTACCTAAGCATTTCTTTTAAATTATTTTATTCCTACTCATCCTATGAGAAAGGGAAAATACAGTATAATCCTTACCTTTGAAAAACTTATTTTTAAATTGAAGATGGAAATAAAGAGACAAATATGGACCTTATGTCAAGGTCCATATTTCCTAGGTAAGGCCATTCCATCCAAATTCAGAGAATATGATTTCTCTCTGTCCTATTTTTTGAGACAGGCTTTTGCTATGCAGTTCAGGCTGGTTTTGAACTTGCCTTGGAGCCCAGGCTGGCTTCAAATTGCAGCAATCCTCCTGCCTCAGCCTCCTGAGTGCTAGGATCACCACACCTGGATAGAGAATGTGATTTCTGAATGCTGTGCTGGCTGGAAAAGTCTTCATGACTAGAAGAGATTTGACTTGAACTAAGGAGGGGTTTGGGAAGAGCTGAGAGGCTTTTAGTAATCAGTGTGAGAGATAAAGGGTTGGGGGAGACTAAAGAAAATTGAGTAAATTATCAATAAATGAGAAATCTGATTGACTAGGCAAGGTAATCAATAGTCTTCAGTGAATACTTGAATGTATACAAGTGAGAACCATAGTATGGTTGAGAAAATATAAGTAGCTACTTCTGAATAAAAGGCATTTGGGGGATATTAATCTAGTACTTGCGTAGAATGGGGTTTACTCAGAACATACTCAAGAAGACAAGTTAAGGGCCCATTAAAAATACAGGCTGTAGAGTCAGATAGGCCTTGATTTAAACCATGAATTGTCACTTCAAAGCTGGATCTCAAAATCTGATTTCTTAAAACATGAGGATAATGCCATTTACTTCTCAGGATGTTTCTAGGAATAGGTTCTAGCAATGGATCAGGATATGCGGAGCCTGGGGCTTAACAGGTATTGCAGGGAGTCAGCCAAAGTCAGTGCTCCCATTTTTCTGCCCCAAGTGAAGGCAGGGCCTTAAAGCCACTTTTTTTAAGGGTAGGGAAAATTATTGGAGAAAAGGAATGGGAATAGGAACGGGGGAGTGGGGATTAGGACTAGCTCCTGAGAGACAGGAGGGGCCCCCTGATGGGTAGATCTAAGCCCTCTTCTTAAATGACTGGCTCCACACACAGGAAAACAAGAAAAGGTGACACCACTGGCAGAAGCTGAGACATGAGTAGTTTCATGAATGGTGATGAACTTGAGCTGTGTATGTGTAAAATCTTCTCCTAGGCATTTGGAACTGTGGCAGTAGAGACTAAGGTTAACATTGTAGACTCACAGGGACCTTTGTATAAAAATGATAGCTGCCACCATACAATGACAAACAGTAGGACAGCAAGAGTGCAGATCAGTCACTGAGATATGGCGGGTTCCATTCTAAGTAGAGAAGGAAAAATAAGTACTCTTTGTGAAAGAAAATGATCAGAAAATAAAAGGTATTAAAATTATGATACAACTTTACAGAAAAAAAGCCATGCCAAAATTAAAGAGACCCATAAGGGACAAGTTTGCCCTTCTCACATTCATGGAGTGGAGAAGTGAATGGTTCTCTCACAAGTGGTGTCTAGAAAATATGGGATGGTTTCTTGTGGAGGATGCTGCAAACAGAATTGCACATCAGAAAAGGCTGACTTTGGAGAATCCTAGCTGAAATCTACAGTTGAATCTGTAAGCATGGAACACATTCAATTTATGTCATCTCAGGGGTGGAAGGGACCTTAAGGGTCATTTAATCTAATAATCCATTTGACTCTTGACCCTTTTTCTGAGAGGCTTACCCAGTGATCAGGGATTGTAAAACACACTCCAGGGAAGCCTGAATCCACCCGTAGCCACTATAGGCAACTGTTTTCTAGTTTCTTTTCAGCCAGATTCAGAAGTAATCTGTGTGCCTCCCCAAGAACTCCATCTTAACTCTCTCAGGATAGTCCAGGGGAAATGTTCATGATTAACATGTCTCAATGAATGAGGAAATATGCATGCAATGTTGATGAAATGGACACAAAATATTGATGAATCATATATTTTGGGGTTGCTTATCATTCTTGTTTATAAGGCTTGCAACTCTAAACTTATAAAAATAAATACTGGGTTATTATTGATATTTCAAAGAAATCCTTTCTTTACAAAAGCAATGCACTTTACGACACTTTTAGGTAACAAATTACATTTGACCTTTTTCTGTTTGTTTTTATATTTGTTTCTTGAGACAGGGTCTCCCTATGTGGCCCAAACTCACAGTGATCCTCCTGCCTCAGCCTCCTGAGTGCTGGGATTACAGGTATGTGCCACCACACCCAGTGTGTGATGATCTTGAAGCACACTCAATTTTCTTCTGTATCATCAAGCAAAAATATCATTGCACGCAAGCTCCTAAAAATCACAGGTGTCACACACAGTGAATTCCATTGGTGTTACAACATAACAAATACTTTCTTTGCTTGATTGTCAATACAAGTAGTCAGTGAGTAGTCTAGGCACACCCAAAAGGAAGCTTAGCAGGAAACATTTAGTGTCATCTAGAATTTCGAGATCTGTACTAAGTAGAACTCTATTTTCCCAGAGAAGAGAAGTAAAAAATGTCATAAATGTTCTCATTTGCATTGAGTGAAAAGTACTACCAGGTGATTCCTACTGTTTACTAGCTGTGAATCTTGTGGGGAATGACAACCTTTCTGATCCTGTTTCTTCATATGTAAACAAGGAATGCTTAATACACATGTAATTAACATGGTTATTCTTAGGATTAAAGAGAATGTCTACAAAATAATAGAGACAGAGAGAGACAGAGACAGAGACACAGACACAGACACAGACACAGACACAGACACAGACACAGAGAAAGAGAAAGAGAACCTGACAGTTGGTCAGAAGTTCTGCTACCTCTGCAGGGTTGACTTTGCTTTGCAGCAAACCAAACTCTTTTATAAACAGCAGAGCCAAGCTACAAACTACAACTGTAACAAAATCTGGCTTCTTTGCCCTGGTTGCAGCCTACCAGGCAATCTCACCATCTATAGTGGTGAAATATTCCAGTGAGTAAAAGCAAAGGGAGAGAAAACACTAACCATAGGGAGGCATTACGTAACGAGATCTGGGAGGAATGGATAAGCTCCATCTATACAGTCCGATGTCTGGGTCTGTTTCTAGAGGAGAAGGTTGATGGGAGTAAAGACATGACTGGAAGCTGGGCGTGGTGGCTCACGCCTGTAATCCCAGCACTTGGGAGGCTGAGGCAGGAGGATTGTTGTGAGTTAGAGACCAGCCTGGGTTACAAAGTGAACTCAAGGCCAGCCTGAACTACACAGAGACCCTGTCTCAAAAAGACCAAAAAAAAAAAAAAAGGCATGACTGGAGAAGTGGGGTGACAGAAAGGTAAGCCTTAGACTAGTATGACATCATTCAACCTTTAAGAAAAGCACCAACCACCACCACCATCATGACCATAACCGTTTACTATGATTAAATAGCAATTTCACAAGCTTACCTAAGGGTTAAAAAAAGCCTTTTAATTCCATGCACATGAAGGTGGCTAAATAGAAGAGAAATGAAATGAAAACACCAAGTATTGGGAACCATGTGGTACTATTTGCTGACAGTAGTGTAAAGTGGAAAAACCACCTGTAGAAACTGCTTGGTAGAACTTATTAAATCTAACCAGCACATTGGTGCACATCTGTAAACCCAGCACTTAAGAGAGGCTAAGGTAGGAAGATCACAAGTTCAAGTCCCTCATGGCTGAGTTAGCAAGGTGATTTTTAAAGGGCCGAGGATGTAACTTGTGGTACACAGGCCCTGGGTCAACCCCCAGTCCAAAAACAAAATAAAATAAAAATAGAAAACAACAAAAAAAACTCCTACTACAGCTCATATTCATACTCTGTGATCTAATGAATGCACTACTGCTCTCCTGGGTATGAAATATCTATAGTAGAAATGTGTTTTATAACCACCCAAAGGACTACAATTATGCTACCCTACCTTTCTCTGTCTATAAACTGTAACTATAATGACAAGTTTAGAAAGTTAAGATTTCAGTATTTCAATCACATCGGTCACATTTCCAATGCTCAAAAGTCACACATGACTTTTGGTTACCATATTTGGCCGCACAGATATGGAACGTTTCCCTCATCACAGAAAATTCTATTGGCTATCATTATAAATGTTCCTAGCAGCACTCTTCATAATAGCCTTAAGAAACCATCCAGATTCTATCAGCATCGGAATGGAGAAACCAGTTGTAATGAACAGTCTACAACCACAGGCAGAAGTATGAAGTAATCCCACCAATGAAGGAAGCCAGCCACACCAGAATACGTGTTGTATGCGTCCATGCATACAGTGCTCCCCAAACTGATAAAATTAGTCTGTGCCCTTGGAAGCTAGGATAGTGGTTGCCCTTGAAGGCTGCAGTAGTGACCAGAGGTGTGCAGTGGGGGCGGGGCCGAGTGGGCGGATTAGGGATTAGGGGTTGGGGATTGGGGGTTGGAGACCGATAGCTGTGCTCTCCACCTGGATGGTAAAGATTGAGCGAACTGCACCATTAGGATTTTCTGTATGCATCTCATAAATTTTCTAAACACCCCTTAGAAAACATTGCTGTTATTAATCCGTTACCTACGGCTCAGGTAGGTTAAAAAAAAAAAAAGCCCCCTTTCAACACCGCAAACGCGGTGGGCGTCGCGCCCTCCTGGAGCAGCCTCCCAGGACCGCCCCAGAGCGCGCCCACCTCGGCGCCCCGGGAAGAGCCACCTCGCCCGGCTCCGCGCCCCGCCTGCCAGCCGTGGCCCAGGCTGGGGCTCCTCCAGCTCGGGAGCTCGCCCAGACGGCCGGCCAGGCTCCCCGCGGCCGCGCCCTGCGCTCCCGGGCCGCCAGCTGCGCCTGCTCGAGGCTCCCGGGGCCGCTCGGGCCGCACCTGCGTCACCCCGGCGGGTCCCCGCGCTCACTTCCCACAGCGCGCAGCTAGACTGCGGACGGTCCCGGACTGTCAGTCTACCAGGGCTCTGATCCCCGGAGCTAGGAAGTCTCCTCTGGGGTCCTGAACCACGGAGCCCAGCAAGAGGCTGAGCCCGAGCCCTTGGACCACTGGCCTCCGCAGGAAGCGCGCGCCCATCCGGGCCCCACCCGGTCACCGACTTGCGGCCCGGGTCAGCGATGGGTGCCCATTTCACCTTCTGGAAGGGGAACCTTCCAGAGCCCTTTCCTCCAGAGAGGATGGGCTAGAGAGGGCTGTGGCCACACCTGGAACGGTCTTTTACTTTTTCAGTCTAATTCTCAGGGAGTAGCCAAGGTCAAAACCTCTGCTAAATGTTCTCTGCCCCACCCGGTACCGCCTATCCGGGTTTACTAGCAACGGCCCTGTCTGGAATCTGACACGCACGCTCTACGGGAGTTCAGAATCCTCCAGGTCCACCGGCCACCTCGCAGACCTGATTCTCAATGTACGCACATCCTAACTCTGTCCTGGTTGATGCAATGTCTGATGAGTGTCAGATCGTCTCGTTTAATTTTCAAAGTCAAAGTGATTGGTATACGAGTGAGATATATATCGGTATATATATGGCATTGTATATGTATATGTAAATTTCTGCATTTTATTGTAGGCTTTTCAGGAAGATCTTCCCCCCTCCCCAGCAGGGATTAAACTCATGACCTCATACTTGCCAGGCAGGAGCTGTGCCACTGAGCTATATATCCCCAGCCCAGGTTTCTAAAAAAGACTGAGAGGCACTGTAAGCACATTCACTTTATAGAGGAGGAAACTGAGGTTCAGAGTTCTTCCAGGTTGATACTGCTTGTGGGGGTGGCACTGAGGTTACAAAGGAGGTAGTCTGCATCAAAAGCTATTTTCCTAACTCCTCAAGATCAAACTTTGCACGTGGTGGGGCAGGGGAAATGTTGACCTTTTAGAAACTATTCTACCTCTCCACTAGTGCTGTCTGCTCACCTCTAAGCTGGTGTGGCACAAGTCACTGGGGAGAGGGGGAGGTTTCACAGCAGTTCTGGAAGCAAAGAGGGTTTCAGGCAGGAATGACCTCTGCAATCATAAACTCTACCATTTTCTGCCTTAGCACTCAAAAAGCAGAGGCCAGAAAGACAACTTTCAGGACCTCCTCAAAGTCCCAGGGTGTTAGTTGCTTGAACTGTAGGATTCCTCCTGGCTCACCGGACAGTTTTGTGAAGCAATACTTTGGGCCTTCGTGGGTTGGGACTTTACCCTAAGGAGGGAATCCAAAGATGTAACTGTGTTGGTCAAAGGTTTTGTCCCTTGATGTGTCTAGTGCTGGGTCCTAGCAATGACCAGTACGGAAATCCTTCAACAAAGTATTGGGAGCTATTTATACTCAGAGTCTGCAGGCTCCAAAGCAGAACAGAGTGGGGAGAGGACTGCTCCAGTCTAGTTTTAAGTATCTTAAGACACGCAAACCACTTGGCAGCCAATCTACAGAACCAGCTGTGTTTTATCTGAGGGCTACACACCTTTTTAGAGCAGGAGAGGATACAGAGTGAAGGGGACTAACATAGGCCAGGAGGAAGCCATGCAGGGAAGGTGAAGATCAGGTGTAGGAAGCATGGGAGAGATCACCTTCTAGTAGGATGCAGGACTGGGTTGAAGGAAAAGTAGTTGCTTATGCAGGAAACTCCCCAGACAAGAGAACAGCTGCTCTCAGAGACTTGTGCTCCTAGAGCCCACACACTGAAATCGAGAGCGCGAACCAGCTGGGTCTTGCAGCACCCAGAGAACACAGGGAAGCCCAATTTCATCCCAGACCCTGCTGTTTGCCTTATCTCTAAAATCTTCCCAACTCCTAAACTTTATATCCTGGTGTCAATGTCTTTACCAAATCCTCACTCAGCCTCCTAGATTCTGATTTGTAGGGTGAAATACAACATCTCTTGGGGATGGGGAAATGCTATGCCTTCAGATGGCATCTTCGGGTTACACAAGGTGGGACCCAGCTCTGGATTGGGATGGGTTGTCAGATGTCCTGCCTAGGTCCAGGTGAGTCCTATCAGCCTCTCCCTCGCAGCCAGAGCCCAAGGCCACAGCTTGACACCACTAGCCATGTGCTGGGCTCTGGGGCACCAGGATAGGAGCAGATGAAGAAGTCCAGAGGGCATCTCAATGCTGTCCTGTCCCATGATACTCCTACCCCTCCAAGAGTGACATGTGACCCAGAGGGAAGAAATGCCAGCATATAACATACGCTCAGTATATATATATATATATAGTTAATGAGTGAATGAATCAGTGAGTTTTGTGCAGATGCAAGCGGTGAAGGGCCAAGTAATTCCCTCCCCAGCCTTGGCCAGAGCAACCCAAGAGAAGCTTACCCCAGGGAAGAGAACTGGAAAGAAGGAAACGGCGTGGGGTGGTAAGAAGGAAACCTGTGATGAGAGGGTGGTGAAGAAGCATCCCAGCCACCTTCAGGGTACAGGAGAGGAAGAAACTGGCAGAAATTAGCCCAGGGACAGCGGCCTGGTGCACTAACTGGCCGAGGTCTTTCGGCCGCCCGCCCGAGAGGGCCTGGAAGGAAGATCTTCACCCGCTCAAGCTTCGCTTCTCCAGTCTCCGCTAGGCTCTTTTGGACTAGTTCAAGTCGAATCTTGGGCGGTCAAAGGGTTTCTCAGGGCTCCCTTTCTTGCCTCCCTTTCTCCCTCCCTTCCCTCCTTTTTTCCTGGTCCTCGGTCCTTCCAGCTCCCCAGCGAGGCTGCCCAGTAGCAGCCTAGCAGCCCCCACTCCTCCTGTAAGGGCAAAATTGCTAAACTTGTAGCAATAATGACCCTGCATTCAGGCCGTCGACTCCCGCTGAAAGTCTCCGCGCCCCGGCCCGCCCGGCCTAATCAGCGCGCCCCTCCCTGCCGCCCGCCCAGCCCCCCGTCCCTCCTGCCGCCCCTTCCCCCAGCGCACAAAAAAGTGGGGAACAAAACCCCCGCGCATTTCTCCGTCCCTCTGTTGAGCAGACTGCTGTACAAAGCCCCCGCTCTGAGAAGCAATGGGGCGCTCGGGGGGGACGTCAATCCGACGCGCTGGGGTTTTTGTTCGCGCAGGGGACCTCGCCTTCCTACCACACCTTTTGTTCGGGACTCCAATAAAAAGCCATTCTTTCCGCACCTTCCCGGCCCGGAGCCGCCTTTCAGCGAGGCCCGGGCCCACAATGGTGCGGCGCTCTGAGGCCTCCCCATTCACCCGCCTTGGCACGCTCACAATCGGCCGTGTGGCAGCCCAGGCCTCGCGCAGGCATTCTCCGCAAGTGACAAGGGGCTGCATAAAGCCGCGGCCGCCGGGGGAGAAGGGAGGGCGGCCGCGGGGGAGAGCTCGTCCGCGGCGGGGCGCACCGCAGCGCAGCGCCCCCGGGCGCGCTGGAAGCCCTGGCGGCGGCGCGGCTGAGCTAGGAGCCCTTTTCGTGCCGCCAACGGCTGAGCCTGGGGACTAGGTTCCCTCTTCCCTAGCGACCCTCTAGGTGGGGCAGTTTAGGCCTTGACCTGGGAATTCAAGCATCTGGGTAAAATCTGGGGGCATTACAAAGCCCGGGACCGCAAAAGGCCCTGAGTCTTCGGCCTGTCCTCCCAACAACAGTAAAGAGAAATTAGTGAACAAAGCCAAGAAAGAACAGACTTGCAGCCCGGGGGCTGGCTCAGGGAAGACCAGGCCTGTGCTCGCCCAGGAAAGACTGTTCTCCCTTATGCACCTTTTCCCTCCTTTCCTGCCCCTTTGAAGGGATCCTTCTCTGTTCTTTTGGTCTAAACAGCGTACCCAGCCAGTAGTTTGGAAATATTGCACCTTGTTTATTGACTCCTGTAGTGTATGGCATCGGGTGTGTACACGGCGTGTGGTTATAGTTATATAGAGATAGTATGTGCACAGTACAGAATATGAAACAGAAAGGAAACCTGGTAACACCTCCGGTGGGCCACCAGCTCTTGGGTTAGCTCAGCGTAGCCTCCCCCGCACCCCCGACTTTGAATTTCATTGGGCTGTTTTTCTTTGCAGCGTCCTTCGGTGACAATCCGGAGATCCCGGCTGAAGTCTTCCCTGCGAGGGGAGGCGGATGGAAAATGAAAATCAACTGGGGTGTGGCGCTCCGGAGCCCGCAGAGGGGTCAGAGGATCCCTGGAGAGCTTGGGATTTCTCAAGCCGTGATCCGTATTCTCTTCTTCTTGCTTTTCTTTTCTTCCATTTTGTTTTTGGTCCAGGCTTCCCACCTTTACTTCTTCTATCTTTTCTTTTTCATTTTTGGTCCGGGTTTCCCACCAACGCTTCGCGGAGGCCACGGGAAAGCCGAGGGCAAAAGGCCTTCTCACTCCCGGAAAGCAAGCTGCAGCCCGAGTTCCAGTCTCCTGCCCTCCCCTCGGGCCCCCAGGGTTCGGGGCCACCATCCTCTCAGGTGCCAGGTCAGCGTTTCCGACTCAGTAGTCAATCTTGGCAACTGGACCTGGGCATGCCCTTCGCCCCTTCGCGCCCTTCCCGGCCTTGAGTGATATGCGACCCGAAGCTCTGGAGAGCAAGATGTGTATTTTTTTTTTTTTTTAACGAGGGGACCAGGCCGTTGGCTCTGGCCTTTCTCGAGCTGCATCCCCGTGGCGCCCAGCTGTCCCTACCAGGCCCGGATGCCCTGCAAGGTGCCCTGTGCACACGCGGCCCCGGCGGCGGCTCCCTGATGCAAGGGCTGCGCGCCGCCGCCGCCCCCGAAGCCTCCCAGGTTGCTCACGTTCACAAAAGACCCGGCTCCCGACGCGCTGCAGGCGGGCTGCATGGCCGAGGCGGCCGCGGAGGAGCCCCCGCCGCCGGCGGGGTACGCGCAGCCGTAGCTCCCGCTGTAGGCCGCGGCGGCGGCGGCGGCGGCGGCCGCGGCGGCGGCGGCGGCAGAGTTCCCGTAGCCGTAGGCCGGGAAGCTGTTGTAGGAGTACGCGCCGGCGCCCACACCGTAGGGCGCGCCGTAGGCCTGCGCCCCGGGCGCGACGCACGGTTTGCCGTCCCGCACCAGCACCGGCACCGCCACGCGGCGCGGCGGCGGCGGCGGGGCGTGCGCGCCCAGCTCCAGTGACTTGTCCTGCCGCTGTCGCTTGCACTTGTACCGGCGATTCTGGAACCAGATTTTCACCTGCGTTGACGTGAGTTTCAGGCTGCTGGCGAGGTGCTCGCGCTCGGGCGCCGACAGGTACCGCTGCTGCTTGAACCTGCGCTCCAGCTCGAAGACCTGGGCTTGCGAGAAGAGGACCCGGGGCTTCCGGCGGCTGCGCGGCTTGGGCCTCTCGCCGTCCTCCACAACCTTCCCATCTCCAGCTGTCTCTAGGGGCTTCTTCAGCTGGCAGCTTTCTGTGGAAGAAGTAAAACAGAGTCCGTTAGCTCATCCTGGCCTCGCTGTCGCCTCTTTCTTATGGTGGAAGTTAAGAACATGTGGTAGCAAATTTCCAGACTTTTCAGAAAGTTTGTGGCTCCTGATGCCAATGAACCCTGCCACAGCCTGAGAACCTAAAGGATGCCGTCAGCGGGCATGAGACACAATCCACGGGGAGGAGTAGCGAGAGTGCATTTATTAAAATTTGAGCATCATCTTTGAGAAGAGATCCTTATTAAATGTGCGACTCGGCGTGCTAATGACTGTTTTCAGGACGAAAGCTAGTGACTGCATAACTACATTATTTGCAAGCTAATTTGCCTTCCATTCTACCACGGGTAGGTGAAGGTGTGAGGTGTGTTGATATGGTGACCAGTGTCCACGGATTGCACAAATATCTTCCTATTCGGAAAGGTCTGCGTGTATCGCTTGTGCATTGCCAGAGAAGTGGTTTTTTGCTTATAAAAGACAACATGCAAATGTATACATGGCAATATCTGTGTTACCTTAGAGAATAAGTTTGAGTAGTTTTACACAGTTTCATGTAGATTTTAGGCCTGAGGAGCTAGGTGTGAGAGCATCATGTGTCTTGGCCCCTGGCATATCAAACCACCTCATGGAGGATGTAATTCTTTGTTTTAGTTCCTTCAGAAACAATTCCTGGGGCTTTATTAAGTTATTCGGTCTCACTTCCAAATTCACCTCCCCGTCCAATGTGGGCAGTCGAGATATTGTACTAAGTTGGGCGGGTTCTCTATTAGGCCTGCAGCCTGAGACACAAAGCAAAATGTTTATGAATTTTCAAAAAAGGCCAGCGCCTCAGGCCTGTGAGAGTTATGGTCATGCAGAATAGACAGTGTTCTCACGCACCCTTCAACCAGCCCCTGTGCCCAGTGCCCTATTAGGACGCTGAGATTCAAGCAGAGAAGGAAATCACACCACTGCTGCAGTCTCTGCCAAAGTCCCTGCATCCTGAGGATTTGGACTCTGGAGACACAACCTGCTTTAGCTGCCTTTTTGGAGATGAGGGTTGGCTACCCTGACCTCATAGAAGCTGCTTCACGTTGAAGGAACAGTGAAAACACAGTTGAGCTCCTGCCCATTTGGGAGGAATAGCCTTGGATTGGGTGAGGGGCAGCCAGATGGTAGAGATGTTAAGACCCAGCAGCTGAGTGCGTGTCACTTAATCAGCATCAAGGCAGCAACTTTTCCTTTTCTCGGGACTGCAACTTGTCCCTGCTCTGGGGAGAGCAGTTGTCAGAGTCACCCTGTCTTTCTCCCTGCCCCAGCTCCCTTGCAGGTACCTGCGCTTTGCAGAGCAGTTGTAGAGGAGGGAGAGGCAGGACCCCAGTCAAAACTTAAAGGGGCGAGTAGCCCATTCTGGCCAAATTTGTGGGGGCGTCTGCAGGTGCTGCCCCACATTTCAGGTGTACGGTGCGTTTCCTTCCCCCCTCTACTCACTTTGGCTCCGGTCCCTCACGACCTCTTCTTCATGCTGCTTGGGCCCGCTGCATGAGTCTCGCAGGACCGTGTGGACATAGCTCTGGGGACAGAGACCCGAATCTCCGTGGCCATCGGCTGCGGCTAATGAGTTCAAATACGATAGTTTCTCTCCCTCTTCTTCCTCGTCCTCCTCCCCTCCGTCAGAAAACTGGGTCCCCTCGGTCGCGGCCAGCATACAAGGCGCCGAGTGGAAATGGTGCTCCAAGTCCGCCTGCAAGTGGGCGCCGTGGAAGTGCTGCTGCTGTTCCAGATTCAGAATGTCTTTGACTGAGAAAGGGGTGGAGGTGACCGGGCTTGGTAACATCATCGGGGCCACTTAATTGTCCAGTCCAAATACTCAATAAATCCCGGCGGGGGCGGGGAGGCAGTGCGGCTGCTCCAGCTCTCCTCCTGGACTCTGCCGCTGCTGCGGAGTCGGGCTTTTGACAGACGCGGTGCTGCTCCAGTCTAAATCGCCTCCATTGGCCAGGACCCGGGGGTCTGGGTTTTGTTACAGCCACTGCAGGGACTGGGGCCCGGGCCGCAAAGCCTCTGTCCCGGGCCCTTGCGTCACGCCGGGGGCGGGGCCGCACCCTGGCCTCCGTCCTCATTGGCTCTGGCTCTTGTGGGCCACGCCCCTGGCGTCCAAAGGGTAGGATGTTGCGCCGCTACCAGAAATAGACAAGGATTTGGATAGGATTTGGAAAGTGGAGTCGCTGTAGTACAGGCTGCACTGACCCAGTGTCCGAACTACCATTCCGCTCTACTTGGCTGCACCTTCCTGACCTGGACCAGTGCAGAGAGGTTTACTGCCCACGCACCAAAGTCCGGGCAGGATGCCACAAGAGTGTGATTTTTCTAGCTGCGGTGAAGGCAGGAAAACTTTCTTGCCGGTCAGTACCTGGCATTGTAGCCATAAGGAGACTGAATGTTTTATCTATGGATGAGCGATGTGTCCGTTTCCGCCTTGTTGCCTTTGCTCAAGCTGTCCACTCCTTTTGGAATGTCTTTCCCATCTTTGGGCTCCAAGAGTGGCAAGTTGGGAGGCTCTGCTCCAATACCACCTCTTCCAAGGAAGCGCTTCCTGATCGCCTAGGCAGAAGTCCTCTTTCACACTTCTCAACTTGCAGCTACTCTTAGCAAAGGACAACCCAATCGCTTCTTGCCTCCCACTTAGTTTGATAGTTGTGTGTGTCTTCCTGATTGCCCTGTTAGACTGTGAGCCCCCTGCCCGCCGAGGCCAGGGTCCAGGTTAAACTTGCCCTTTCAGAGGCTGCGCAGAGCAGGTATGTGACAGACAGGATAATGGAGTTCTTACTATGCTTTGCTGTTGCACTGCTCATGTTTGGAATCATGGCCTAAGCTTTGGGCATTTCTTATTTCTTCAGTTTCCTATACAAAGGAAACGGCAGTACCCTCTTTAGGATTATTGCTTTGGTTAAATAAGCCAAAACATGTCAGGAGTTCAGTACATGGTATTGTGTAAGTGCTCAGTACATGTCAGCTGCAGCCGTTCTGTGTCAGTGGATAGTGCAATGTGTTGACCGCATTAGTGACGTGGCTGAGATGCTTACACGCTGGGCTTTTGAGAGCAGGATCTGTCCTCAGCGGGGAGGTGACCAGTCATGGCTGCCATCTTTTATGCCTATTGAAATCTGGAGCCTGAGTCTGGGCCTTGATTCTTTGACATGCTTTTTAAATTTCTCTACCCACATGCCTTCTTGTGTTTTCATGACACCCTGATTGCTTTCTGGAATAATGTGTGGGGTTTCCAAAGATTCTGGGAATTCTGTCTGTTGGGAACCACCTTCTTCCTGCCCAGTAGGCATTTACTTGCTACCAAAATTGTCCAGTGGGTAGCAGCAGGCTCTGCTGTGAGAGATCTTAGGTAGCTCTGGCCTTGAAAAATTTAGGAAAGCTGACCATGGTGTCTCTCATCTGGTTGACTCAAACATCTTTTCCTTTTGCTCTTGGGATGGCAAAATTGTAAGAAATCAGTATCAGCTGGAAGGGGCAGGTGGAAGTTGCAAAGACTCTGGACAGGGCTCCTGGGAAAGCAGCAAACGCTAGTGTGAGTGGAGACAAAAGTAAAGAGCTGTCCTTTGAGACCCTGCAACCGGCCAGAGAACTTGGTGCCCAAGGCCCTGGAGAAAAAGAACAGCCTGTTGGGAGGAGGGAGGCGGGGCTCTTCAGAAGAGAGCGGAAATGTTGCACGGCGGGGCGGGGGAGGGGGCCTCGCAGCCCTCGGGGCCGCCCGGGGAGCTGGGATGCCTCGCGGTCCACGTGCGTCGAGGAGAGGGCCCTTAGGGAACTGTAACCTGCTGGCGGTGGGAAAAGACGTCTGTGCACAGGGCCTTGCTCCGGGACCTTCCCTCAACCACAGGGAGGTCCGACGCCTTTCTGCTTTAAGTCCTCCAACTATTGACGCCCCAGGCGGAGGTTGGTGCTTCCAAATCGGGCCAGAGTCTGCAGAGGGAAGAATGCGCCTGGTTTTGCAGCGGACCGCGAGGCTGGGGCGCAAAGACTCAAAGGTGGGGGTGAGTGCGCTGCACTGCAGAGAGGGGGGACCTTGAGTGTGCGCGCGCGAGTAACCTCCTACCAGAAGGAAGCTGCGCTCTAGTCTCAACCCCCTTTCCCCACTCTAGGGCTGAACCTCGGAGAAATGTTTCTACTCCCTCCGGTCCACAATTTTCTTTGCCTCTTAGGTGACTTCAAGATTTGAACCAAAGGAAAGTGACTCATGCTACCGAAACTTACTTACTTTCTTTCTTTCTTTCTTTCTTTCTTTCTTTCTTTCTTTCTTTCTTTCTTTCTTTCTTTCTTTCTTTCTTTCTTTCTTTCTTTCTCTAGTTTTCAGCTGAGGCTGTGTTTCTGCTTGCTGCAACCTTTCCTTCTTACCATCGCTTCTCTCCTAGGCCTTACCTAACGCTAGTCCAAGGAACTCGGGTCTTAGAATCCGACGCGGACAAAGCGCCGCTCCAGCCCTGAAGGCAGTGACTCGCCCGTACACCCCTGCAGCAGCCGGAGCCCAACCGGACGCTGTCTCTGCGCACGCAGAAGGTTGTCTTCTTCCCACCGCAGGCCCACGCACCCAAATTCTCGCACCCCCCCCACCCCCGGGGCCAAGTACCCTCAGGCCAGACCTGAGCGTTTCTGCATTATGGGCCCTGACCAGGTTGCTCCTCTCGAGGCCCCCGGGAATGCAACCTGCATGCCGCTTGTCGAATTGCAGTTCAGGCTAAACCAGAGGCCTGTGAGGACTCCGAACACGGGGAGTCCCGGCGAAGGGGCCTAGCGCAGCTTCTGTGCTGTATCCTGCTTTTCTCTTCCCACCCGGAATGCTCGACCAGAGCTGACCCAGCGCACAGGAGACTTCTCTGGGGGTTTTCTGAGCTGGGTTCCGGTCATCTCCAGCTACTTTCTGCTGATTGCTCAGGTTCGCTTCAGTCTTCTCTTTCTCTGGTCACCGGGTTTCCCATAATGGGATCAGTCAGGCCGGTCGAATGAAGCCAGCCTCCCTCCTCGCGTAGCCGGCTGAGTCCTCCACGACCCTGGGTCCTGTGTGCCCCAGCTGCTTGCGGCCGTCGGGGAGAAAAAATCAAATGCAGGACTTGTAGGTCGGCTGTGGCTGCCCGGGAGTCGCTAATCGGAGTGTGGGATCTGGTTCCTGTGTATTTTGTTACGCTGGGGCGTTCTGGGCATTTGCATTCTCTTGTCTGCAAAGGGGATCTTTGAAATCCTGGAACTGTGCTCGACTAATGATAGGTTTTCGTTCCAGATAGTTTAGCTAATTACTGTCAGATAAAGTAAGTATGGCTGCATTATGGAAGCGTTTGATTTAATTTTAATCGAGTGTATATCTGCCTTGGGATGTTTTCATCACATCATACATTTATACAACCTCCAATCGGATATTAGATTAAAGATCATGGTTAAATGATGGCAAATTCCACGTTCAGGGAAAATGCTATATAGATAATCAATAATAAAATTGTACCTTTCTTCCTTTAAAAAAGAGAACATGCTAACCTTTTAAAAACACATTACTGAGTCAATATGTGGTAATTCTTTGAAAACTGTGACGTGCTCTGGTGTTATTCTTTACACAAAACTTGCTTAATTAATGTACATATAAATATAGGCAGACAATCAGTTATTTTAGTTATATATGCCACTGCTTGTCATGTTGCTTCATAGCCATTCAATTTTGTAAGAAAGATCACAAAAAAGTTGAAAATATTATGGTTTTCTAATCTAAATGTAGCACAACAGTCAAATGTAATTCTTATTAGAGCATGAAAAAATCCTGTGATGACTCAGCTAGTCAAACTAATATCACAGTTCCAGTAAAAATTTTATCTTTTTTTAATGGCTGCCCTAGAAATTTCATTTTTAATTATATCTTACAAGAAGGAAAATGAAAAGGAAAAAGTTTTTCTCTTTAGCAGCAAAAATGAGTTTTGTGCATTTATTATGGTAGTGGTGTGGGTTTGGTTTTTAGTCAAGAGATGTCAGAAAGCTTTTCAGAATTGTTGAGCAAGTTACAAGCATTCTACGAGAAAGAATAAATTTTCTATTGGGTTTTTCGAAAGCGTTAAACTGATCTAATTTCTTGAGAGTATTTGTTTCCCTTTTGAAGTAACTTTGTAAGAGGGATTTTTCAATGCTGTTGTGAACATGTAGTTTGTTTTGGGTGTTGTTTGCATACATGCCATATTTTTCTAGGTGTTGTTTAGAATTGAGTTTTCTAAATAACACACCATTTCTATCCCCTGGAAGAAAACTGGTCCAAATTCAGCAAATCGTGTAGTTTTTGTAAAATACGGTCCTTGCTAGGAAAGCAACTTTCGATTTCTCAGGGAGAGGACTTTTAACATCCCTCTCCAAAACTTGTAAAGATAAAAGTGTAAATTCAGATTTCCTCACTGAAACAAGTTCTATTCTGTTAATAAACATGGGAGTCGAAGGAGTATCTTTTTTCCAACGAAAATCAATTCAATTTTTTTGTCAAACCACCTAAGTGAAGGACACCTGTGTATAGGAACGTATCTGCACTGATGGGTGTGCTGTTTTAGGGTGCTGTGAGCGCTTCTAACTTAGGGGATTAAATTGGAATTCTGAATGCATTCCGTAACTTTTTTTCTTTCGAGCGATTTTAACTTCCTGTAGCAAAACGTCAACGTCTATAAACTTTTAAAACACGTCTGGAGATGGGTGGCTGCTGTCTTTGGCGAATTAATTCACTTAAACCAGAGCACCTAGATATCTGCTTTGTGCGGTTGCTGAGCAGTGTGAGGGCAGAGGGGAATCTGTTTCCAAGAAGCAGAGATTTTACGCGTATCTTGCTGGCGCTGTGTTCTTGTTTGCTCAACCGCGCGTCGGCTGGGAACCTCGGCCTTGAGGGTTGTAGAAATCTTCCTCAAATCTCCCTAGGGGTCAAGCTGTAGCGGGTATTTTCAAGCTATTTCAGAATGAAAAAGACTTCTCACTTGGAAAGAAACGTTTGCCGCAGTCTGGTGATTTAAATAAGGTTTTATTTGGCTCCCTTTGCTTCCAGCCTGAAGCAACAGGATAGCGATCCCCAAGGTTGGCCGAGACTTTCGTTCTGCCACCCACAGCCGACAGCCGGTCTGCAGGCCTAGCCACGCCCTGGCCTTTGGTTCCAGCTGTTCCCGGTGACCCAACCCCTCGGGCGGCTGGCAGTGGTGGGGGTTGTGGGGGTGGGGTAGCGCCGTGAGCTTCTGGCTTTGCTCGGAATCAGCAAGGGACCAGACACAGACAGGACTGAGGCCCTAGATGGGCGCAGAGTACCAGGATGCCCGGCCACAGGGGTCCGAAGACGTAACGAACCACAGGAGCCAGGTCAGAGCTGTCAGCTCAGGGCCTCAGGACTTTGCATCCTCGCCCTGCCGAGATCCCTAGGAGTCAGGTCTTCGGTCAAGGGCTAGAGGACTCCGATCTTGGGAACTAAGTTCGGGGTGGCATCTGTGCCGCCTCTAAGTCGGCGCGCGCTGAGTGGGGTGGAGAGTGCGGGACTTTCTTCTCCAGCGCGCACTCCAGCTGCGAGGCCCGGGAAAGGCCAGCGAGGGCCGCTCTGCTCCGGCCGCGTCTCTGACCTTGAACCTGCCTCTAGGTTCTCTAACGCCACCACTGCCCTCACCCCACACTCCTGCTCACCTGACCGGAGGGAAGGACCTCCTCACCTCTCAGAGCTGGTCGCATCGAGTCGGGGCAGTTTCTGGACTCCAGACCGCTATCGCCTTCTTCCCCGCTCCTTCTCCTCCCCTTCTGGGCCAGTGCTTCACCTCCCGAGACCTCTTCCTCCTTCCCAGAGCTCACCTCTTACTCCTCCAGCCTTCCCTTCCTCACTCGCCTTTGTCCTCACTCCTCTAACCCCACTTCCTTTAGCCATCACTGTCTCCATCTCCCCAGCTTCCTTTTTTCACTCACTCCTCACCTGTTGGTTCCTCACTTTCTCATACACCCTTTGATCTTATTTCATTCTCTGGTATCCTTCACTAAGTTCTGGTCTCCAAAGGTGTTTGATATAAAAAGAATCTGGGGTTACAAAGGAAGGCTGAATCAGGTGGAGAGACTAGTTGAGACCCATATCCTGTCCCCACATCTCACCCCTGTGTGCCCAGAGGCCACTTGTGAAAATGTTGACTGACCCTGGGGCATGCAAAAAGGATGCTACTCTCGGCCTCACCTCCTAAGACTTCTCTCACCTCCCAGCACTGCCCTGCCCCCCAGGCTCGGCAGAGGGCCCCAGCTGCTCTGTCCTGCTCCAGGTGGCAGGCTTGGCCACCTCCTTGTGGAAATCCCCACTCCAGGCAGATCCCAAGGAGCTTCCATTTCCTTCTATTGTGGCAGTCCAGAGAAGACCAGAGGACAACTGGGATTGCACTAGAGGCCCTGGCCCCAGGCTCCCTTCAGAGCAGATGGGGGAACCCGGGAACACTCTCCTTCCTCCCCTGCATTCAGGTGAGAGCAGACTGGCCTTCTCTTATTTCCTTCCAGTCCACTTTAGACTGGAGATGGTTTAGCCCTGTGATCACCTGAGCCAGGAAGTGTTTTTAGGACTGCCTTGAATACAATGGTTGAATCTGGGAGAGGACAGTGGAGGCCCCATCTTCTCACTGTGGAGAGGGTGGTAGTGGGAGGGGTTAGGAGTGAGTGTTCTGTGGCTGCTTTGGGCCCAACCACAATCTCCTACTCTTCCTAGATGCTGGATATGGTGCCCAGGGTGCCACTGAATCACTGACCTCCTGAGAGGAGACAGGCTTCAGGTTTTCTCCACTGAGTTGGGCTCTCCATATGAAGGTTAGGTAGCTGGCCAACCTCTACCCCCTCTTACCTTTCACCAGCAACCATGTCTCTGAGCCTTTTCACTCTGAGAAATACAGTTTTCCAACAGATGAATGTAGACCTGCCATATATGTTTCTATGAACTTGCCTTTCTCCTTGAATAAAAAGATACTTCCTTGTATGAAGAAGTACATGTACATGTGGACATGCATGGGGAAAAAGGCACTCGGGATTCCTCCTAAATGTAGGCTGCACATTAGTACTTTGCACTTTCAGAGTGCATGGTCATTACAAGCAGGCTGGGCCAACACTCATTTTGAATTCCTCTCCCTCCCTTTTCCCCACAATAATGTGAATCACTGGTAGCCATGTGAGATTTGAAGAGAAATGTTTATATAATCTAAGAGGAAAACTAGCTTCCATGCCTATTAGATGTACTATTTCCACATAGGCAATTTATGGGATCCTTACAATTAGTCTTGTGCAAAGTGGCCCCATAAGGACCTGTCTAAGCTGTAGCAAGAGAAGGAGGAATAGATTTTACTGCCAGAGTTGTAATAACTGTGTGTGCTCTTGAAAGTAATAAAACCACATTGAAATATTCAACTCCACATTCTGTGACCTGACCCTACTTTAGTACAGTAGAGACAGGGGTGTGTGTGTGTGTGTGTGTGTGTGTGTGTGTGTGTGTGTGTATGTATGTGTTGCATACCACACGGAGTGGACATTTACTTGGGTACATGTGAATGTTTTACACCTCTCACAACTGGTAAGCCAGTAAACATGTATGTGATGGAGAACACAGATCTCATGAGCATGCATGTGTAAGGGTCGATACCTAGGGCCTCCCTCCCACTCTCACTCCATCCAGGGAGAGCCCACGTAGTGGGGAGGCTGAGTGGAGAGTGGGCCCTGGGAGATTCAGCTTTTTCCCTGAGTCATAATCACACTTTGTACCTCTGTTTTGCGCCAGATCCTGGGTCCTGCAGTCCACTAAATCTGGGTTTGCATTGCAGTCCTCCTGCTATTATAGTCTTGTGACATTGATCCAGTTCTTCAAACTCACCAAGCAACAGGTTTCTCGCCTATAGGAGAAGATAATAATGGTGTGGGTTTTATAAACCTGCAGCAAAGACTTAGAAACTATGAAAGCAAGCTACTCACAGAATGCTCTGTGGAAAAGTGCTAAAAAATATTTTTGTGGCATTGGCTGAGGGTGGACATGAGAAGTGGTTGTCAGGCAAGGAATTTGCTAAGCAGGAAGCAGGATTCCAGCCCCTCCCTCACTTTCCCACCTGGCAGAAAAGAGCATTATTTAATTACTAATCACAATATGCACTTTTTTTTTCACTTACGGAAATAGTAACAGCTTCCTTTTGGTATCCCACATCACTTCTGTGAGTCCCAGCCTGGCCACTGCCCACCCTCTGTGGCCCCAGAAAACAAATCTGGATCTCCAACTGAGCTTCCAGCTACCACAAATGCATCATTTTCAGCTCCTGTAAACAAATCCCTGAAGTCTCAAGTCATAGTGATTGTGTTTAGATAAAGATCTGGCCAATTAGTGTCCTTACTGGAATGCAAATAAATCAGCTGCCCTGAACCTACCCAGAAGGTGGGCATCTGTCTCCCTCTAAGGCCCTGCTCAGCACCCCTTTGCTCTTTTTTCTCCTTTTTTCTTTGGTTATAGGCAAGAACATCTGGCCTTGGAATCTGTCTGGTTTCTAATTTTTCCAGTAGGCCCCGCTGGTTGTGTGACATTGGACAGACTCTTACCTTCTCTGAGCCTATTTCTTCATCCATAGAGGAGTTCATTATGACCACCTCTCGGGATTGATGGTGAGTAGTAGCAATGGCAGAAATGATACAGCTGACAACAATAACGATAGCTCTGCCATCAGTGACCTTATGGGTATCACTAGCTGCTGTTCCCTGGGTTTTCCTACAAGCACTATATAGTTCTTTGGTTAAAAGCCTCTCCTTCCCCCACCCCCAAGGTAAATGCGAGACACTGGTCTACCCACCTCCACAGGGCTGGGAGAATTCATGACTCATAGTTATGAAGATCCCATAACAGCACCAGGCTGTGATCCTTGCTAGTGTATCTGCTTCCTGCAACAGCTCTTGTCTTTGGCCCTGTTAATATAATCCTGTCACAGAGGAGGCTGTTAAAGTTCCTTGCCTCGCACACTCAGCTTCCTTTCTCTGCCTATTCCTCTCCCTTTCCTGCACAGCCCGGGCCTGTGACCAGGCAGTGTCCCACTCCCTGCCCAGGCACTTTTCTCGCTGCTTCTGCAGATTCCTGCTCGACAGCCCTCCCTTTCTTCAAATCTTTCTGCCGGGGACCAGGCAGCGGTTCACAGCCTCCAAGAAGAATGCGGTTCGGGCTACAGGATTGCCTGGAAGCCGCCTCCAAAATAAACACTGCAGGGCGGTGGGCGGGGTCTCGTACAGCCCCCTCCCCCTCTTTCCTTCCCCACCAGTACCCCAGAGCTACTTCCTTTCTCCGCACCTCTGTTCTTCGCCGCTGTCTTCTGGATGAGGCTGCTATCTCTCAGCACTGCTCTCTGAGAGGCCTCCTATGGAGTTTATATTAATCCCGACGATAAACTTCCCACCAGAGAACAAAGCATTCCACACACCTGATCTTCTCCAACCGCTACAACATAGGAACATGAGACAAGTGTCATTGCCCTTTACGTTTTGGGACCATGGAAATTTAGGCCACAGAAGTGAAATTACTTGTCCGAGGTGATGGAACCATACGGATTGGTGCAAGGTCTCCAGGCCCGTGCTGCGTTCCACACCCAGGGAGAAGGTCTTGCTCCAATCAGACTCCCCAGACTCCATAGCACCGGCTCCCAGGAGACTGCCTGTGTGGGAAGTCCCCGGCCCTGATCCGACCCCGGTGGCCTCACATTGGGAGCTGTATCTGCACTCCCCACGCTATGGCAGGGCCATCCAGGCCTCTGGTCATGGCGAATTGAACAGGTAGGTCCCTGGAAACAGGTCTCAAGGCTTTTGGAGTCAGTTTCCCGACGTCTCCCCAAGCCCTTAGGAGAAGCGAGAACTCGCCACTGGAAACCGAACACTCAGACACTGGGGCGGGGGTGCGCAGGAACCCGGATTCAGATCTAGGAACCCTGTGCAGGAGTTTGCGCAAGTGAGTCTAGAGGGTAGGCACCGTGCACTTCCCGGAGCAGCACTGCGGTTACGCTCGCTACCCAGCACTTCCTTAACCACTCTGAGTCCTGCTTTTCTCATCTATAGGACTAGAAGCATCCGCCTCAGGCTTCCTGACGCTTAGAGCTTACCTCAGTGGAGCATGCCTGGCACAATTAAGGCTCCGAGAGTGTTAGCTTAGTAGCATTAACCCTGTGATAAGCGGACCCTCTTTCCGTTTCTCCTGGCTCCTGTGCGCGCGGAGGCTGCAGATGGGGACCGGTGGCGCCCGTAGGCGGAGGGTTTTTGCAGAGCCGGGTTATCCTGGGCTGTGCAGCCTTTGGGACCAGCTGTGGCCTCAGGGCGACCTCGGAGTGTGCGTCTGTCTCCAGCCGCCTGAGCGTTTCGGCCTGAGCGCGTCAGGAGCCAGGACCACATTGACGCGCTTGCGGGCATCTTACCTGTGCTGGGTTTAGATTTTGGCTGGGACAAGAAGCTCTGGTTCACCTGACGGATGCTTAGTGTCCACGCTGTGTACACAAACCCCGGCGAAACCTCCAGGTCATCGAACAGTTTGCGCTATTAATGGTTATTTTATTTATATCGTTAGAATTGTCCCCCCTGGTCTGTTTACACCGAAGTCTGGCCATCCCCGCCGCAGTGTTTGGACAGGGGATTACACTAATGGATGGCGAGCTGGGAGGGGAGAAAGAGACGCTGCTGGAATCGGGGCTCGGGACTTCAGAGCGGGTGGGCCTGGGGAAGGGGCAGCAGGCCCCTCCCAGGCTAGACCTCTGACCTTAGAAGGGAAGGAAACGTGTCTGTCCGCGATAGGAAGCTGGGAGGGAGCTGAAGGTGGCTGCTCTGGGGCTTTTACATCTCAAAGGTTGATTCCGAAGTAGAGGTTGTCTAGTTTGGGTGCACACACTTCAACAAGTAAACAAGTCCCGGGACTACCAGGGTGACGGCTGCTTTGATTTTCTCCTGAAGGTGGGGACGGGCTTAATGCTGGGCCTCCAAATCCAGATTACCCCCAGCCCAGAATGTCTAGCTGCTGCAGGGTGACAGTCATCCCTTGTATGTGCTTAGCAGTTTGCAGCCCTCTAAGCTGGGGACGTTCTGAGGCTCCTGGTCCCAGATGTGCACTGTACACCGCCATTGCCCTGGAGCAAAACGCGGTTTGTACACCCGCTGACATAGTGAAAAAGCCAGCAAAGGGCACTGGAGATTGGGGCCGACGGAGGCTTGCAGGATCTTGGCAGCCTTCAGGTTGAAGGGCTAGTCCTGGACTTCCTGGCTCAGGAGCCAAACATCTTTGCTACCAGACCGAGACCCAGGCCTACGACTGGTGCATAAAAACAGCTATCATTTGGTTAGCCTTTTTAGGTGCCAGACATATATTTCCAAAAATCCTAGAAGCTCATTTACAGAAGAGGAAACCTGAGGCATTAGTGACTTGGGTAACATCTCATCCCTAGTAAGTAGCAGAATTGGGACTGGAACAATGCAATAATTTTGTCTGAAGGACTAGGGCAGGGGTAATAGGTGTTTTGGGTTGAGATCAATTGGTTGGGATCCAGACACAAGCTATATGGACCCTCTCCATCTCCCTCTTCCTCAAATAATGCACATGGACATATACATCTCTATGCCAGCAATTTTAGACTAGGCTTCATGGAACCCTCTAGGGTCACCCATAGACCTCCGATTAATACATAATTTTGGCTTTACAGGTTACACAAATGACATTTGATTTCATCTGTTAATTCTGAATGCAGACTAGGAAGGCATTGCTTTGCATATCCATTTTACAACTAGATTTTTCAAGTGTAGGGTGGTAAGGTCGTTTGCTGGAGATCACATAGCTCATAATCGTGGAGGTAGACTCTGGTGTTTGGATGCCAATGCACTACTGCTCCAGTGTCCACAGGTCCTGATGTTTTCCCTTTCTTTCCTTCTTGCTCTCTCGCCCCTTCTGATGGAGGATGGGGTCAGCCCTTAGGAGGACCTAGATGTTTCTGGGAGACCTCCAGGAGATACTCTGCTGGGTGGGGGACACAGCTCGAGGCCCAGGTTGCCTTATGCTCTGAGCACCACACTGCCAGGGCGCACACTCTGGTAAACCGTTTATCTAAAGACAACTTCTGTTTCTCGTTGGCTGTCTGGAGTTGCCCTGCAGCCAGCAATGAAAAATGCGTCTTTTCCCGAGGCTCTGGTGCTGGTGATTTATGTGGGAACTGTCCTCACCCGTGAGGTCTGGGCTACTCACCCTGGCCTGAGGGTGGAGGGAGGGGGCCTGCCTGGAAGGGAACCTAGTGCCCGCCCTTCCAGCACCCTCTTTTATGGTGCCCCCTTTCACTTCTACCCCCAGAACATTTCACAGCTCCCCCAGGAAGCTGAGCGCTTTATCGCAGTCAAGTAAACACCATTATCCTAGGTCCATTAACACGAGACTTCAGCATTGTAAATAGACTTCGAGAGGGAGATGAGCAGCCCCTGAACTCCCTTGTAAAACAGTGAAGGTTCGTTAAGATTTATGGCTGCTGATTGGCCCCCCAACCTTCTAAGAAATCCCAGTCTTAGCCGAGGACAGAAGGTGAGGCATTCCCCCAGCCTAGAAATCCCCCAGGGGTGTTGGGACTGCCAGGGTAGTGAGTCTTCAGGAGCCTCTGGCCTAGTCATTAATTTTCTTTAAGTCGCAAGTGCAGGAATGCTGATTCCTTTTCCGGCTGTGGATGTGTAGATAAACTCTTAGCAGGGAGCAGCCAGTGTAGATGGTGCCCCCTGTCCCCGCCCCTGCCCGGGACCAGGATGCCTGTGTTCCAGGCTCCTTCCTCATTTGTAAACTGGATAGCGCTTTCAGCAGCTACTGAGGCGTCTGTAAGGCAGATGGGATTAGTAATTGGCACTGCCCAAACACCCTGTGACCCAGGGCAGTCATTTGGCCAGCTCAAGTGGCCTTGCTTCTTTTGCTTCTCTTTCAAAAAGGATATGCCATCCTATTAACTCTCTGGCCAGCCTATAAATGTGAAATCAAATAAGGATGGTGGTGCTGGCCTGCCCCAAAGAGGGCAGTTAGTTGTGCTTCACCTCTCCGTGGCTATTTTGGATGAGGTTCCAGGAAGTTTCTGCTCCTGTAGACTGTAGTTTTCTTAACCCTCAAAGTCAATGTTTATGTCAAACAGTGGATTTTGAACTAGGAAAGGTGGCTCAGTTTGTGAAAACAAAGGGACAAGTTCTTCAGGCCAAAGAAAGCTGTAGAACTCAGCCTTTAGGAACCTCTGCCAAAGTCCCTTTCAGGAAACAGACCATGCCTGCAGCTGTCTCATTTATCCCTGAGAATTCAGCAGTTCTGCAGAGAGAAGAGTTGCCTCACTGAGAGGTGCTTTTGGGGAGGAGCAAAAGAGAGAAAAAAGGAGAGAAGAGTGCCAGAGTAATTTCTGATTTTTTGGCATAACCAGTTCTCTCTAGAGTAGGGACTCTGTGTGTGAGTGCTGCTCACATGCTAGGGACTTGTTTGGTAGTCTGGTGGGGGCTATAGATCCATTTTCAGGGTATTTTTAAATGCTTAAGTACATAGGACTTTAAAGGAAACCAATGATATTTAAATTCAAATTTCAAAATAATTTTTAAAAAAGATATAGTAATATATGCATTTCTTTACAGATCAATTAAATAACATGTTCTAGTGGTAGATCTAACCACAACCATAATTTCAAAGCAGTGATGAATGTAAATGGAATGGAATTTCCAGGTACCTGTAACAACAATAATGTGCTGTAATAGTATCAGTGATCTCTACTGATGGCAAAGTCATTATTACTATTGGGTTTGTTCCTTACTTTCAAAAAGCATTCAAAATTATTTTTACATGAAATGTGAGCATTGCTTTATCTGGGGTTCCCTAATCAGCATCAGCATTTGGATTATCTGTTTGGATAATGAACCAAAGATCCCCTTAAGACTTGGGTGGTTAGGTGGGAAAGTGAGGGAGGATTCTAGACAAAAATTCTTCCCCTGAGCCTTAGAAGTCATATACATGAACTTGGAGGGACAGTGAGCTGAGGCATACAAGAATACCAGTGAAGGAAGCTGGAATGCGGTGTCTTGGTGAAGTGTTCCACAGTGCTAGAGGAGACTCAGAAACTTGTGAACTTAGAAATTAAGTGATTCCCCTCCCCATCGTGATTCTATATTTACACACAAGAAAGGAAACTCACTGAACACTTCTTTGCTAGTGGCAGAGGTACTCCATTATCCTGAAACGTCATATTTAATCCTTACATGTTGCAGATGGTCAGTTTGAGACATAACCACTTGGTCAGTGGCAAACCACATCCCTGTGTAACTTCTCCCTTCACTCTAAACACTGACTTCCTTTTTGCTTTCAGGTGCTTCTGAGTTCTGAGCTTCTCTACAGAGTCTCTCTGAGTAGGAACTTTGATTGATTGATTGATTGATTGATTAATTGATTGACTGATTGATTGATTGATTCATTCATTCATTCACTTACTCAGTAAGTAACTGCTTACCAAGAACCAGTATTGATTTAGGGATTATCAAAGATACAGAAATGAGTAAAGAAATTATCACTACCTTTAAGAATTTTCATAGATACCTCTTCTCATCTCTCCCTCTCTCTATATATCTGCACATATATTTCTTGTGATGGAAATGAAACCCAGGGCTAGGCAAACACTCTACTACTGAGCTACATCCTGAGCTCCTGTATCAGTCTGAAATCACCCTCTCGTCCATTAAATTTCCTTGCCAACATCTTGGCTTGATGTTTGTGCAATTACCCAGTGGCAAGTCTTAGGGAGGAAGAGCTTTCAGCATCTTAATTGGGGATCGTCTGTCATTTCTACTGTAATAAGTAACAAGTTAGACCATTTGATGAACATTATTACAGTGTAAAAATGCTGAATGACATGGGGCTTTGTTCCAGATGTTAATAGATGTGCCTGGTCCACCCAGCAAAATGAGCTTTAACTCTAGTTTTCCCATTTGCCTTACTTTGTAGTCTCCATGAGTCTTCATCAGGCGCTTAGATCACATTCTCATACATACACCTGTGTGCAGAATTCAGAACCTAATAAAAATATAGAAGAGTGGAAAGAGATTAGGGATTACAGTCTGAACTGGATTGCAAGTCTGTTTCTATCACTTAAGAACTCTGCAACTTGAGAAGATGAGTTGTATGAGTTTTCTTTTTAGTAGGATAAGCTTAGTGATACTTATAAATTTGTTGGATGAAATAAGGTAATATATGATAAAAGTGTTTGTAAACTCTAGGTCACTATGCAATAGGCCTAGTTATTTATTATGTGCTTTTGGAACCAGGTAGTTCTAGATTCTAAGACAGTCATGAGTAATTTATTTGCCATTTGTTGGAGTTATTTAACCTTCCTAGCTTCAGTTGTATAATCAATAAAATGAGACTAGCAGTATCTATTTTTTTGGGTCGGTGTCCTAAGACTTAATTGAAATTGTTGTGTGTAAGAGGATCCACTATCTAGTAAGACAGTTGACAGCCATTCCGAAGTTGTTGGTGTTGGGAAGCAGTAACTGTCCTGAGAACATGTCAGAGACGTTGTACATAGCAGTCCCTTAGTTTTAGTTACATGAATGACTAAGGGATATCTATATAATCTCCTCAGGTACAGCATACATTGTGCTTATCCTAAGTACTTCTTGACTAAGAAGAGCTGCTCCTGGGTTGATTTCAATTTCTACTTTACCCTGTAAGGCCGCTGCCCTCATTCTTCTCTTTGGAGGAGACTGGAGCTCATAGAACCCATGGAGTTAGCAGCAGCAAGGACCCCAGCACGTGGATTGGGAAAAAAAAACAAACCCCTGAAGTACCATTTTTCTGTCAAGGAGTCAATCAACAAATGTTTATTTAGCTATAACTGTACATGGCACTATTCAGCAGATCAGACACAGTTTCTGTCACCAGTTCCTTTAGTAAGCACAAAAAATAACTGAGAGTTTTGATTTCTTTTCTTGTTTTCTTTTTAAGATGAATGGATTTTGAAGATCTGGGGTTAAATCTTAGGAAACTTGCTAATAACAAGATGGTCTGTTTCAGGAATTCAAGAATATATAAAAAACCAAAATATCGGGCATATTGTAGTTAAGTAACTCTAGTCTGTATGAATAGAATTCACACAGATAGGTTAAAAGAAAGGGAAGAGGCCCAGGAGGAGCCAGATAAGAAGAGAGAAGTGAGAAAGAGAAGAGAAGGGAAAAATATTTTTCTAATATCTTTCTCGGAAAAATGGACTTATACTAACTGAACAATTAAGAGCTCTGCTAAAGGTCAGCATTTTCTAGTGAACTACATTTTACTTTTTGCTACATATGCAGCAGCTTTAGAGATCATACATGACACTCGAGGCTCAAGACAGTGCTATTGATTTTGGTCTTCTCTTTGCATACAGAAGTCTCTTGCTCCATGCAAGCTATCTTTGTGCAGAAAATCAGCTTCTTGCCAACTGCATTTTAGTCTTTGTTGTGTTTGCAGGATTCCGAATAATGCAAGATGAGCCCCAAGCCAAGCTGTGCAATAGCTGAAGTTTGTCTTTTTGGTGTTTCCCTTTGCTTTACCCTATCACTGAACAGACTTCCTAGTTTAAAAGCATCCATAAAACTCTTTAGGGATAAATTTTCATTTTTCAAAGATATATATGAAAAATATTGGAGGAAGGTACTCTAAAATGACGTTATTTGTTAGGTGGCATAACTGTGGATTTCCCTATTTGTCTTCTAAAATTATCTAATGCTCTTTTCTGTTTATCAGTGATAGTGTTTATGCACAAGTGTTAGCCATCTTTGGAGAATCACTTCTGCAACATGGAACTGAGAACTGAAGATCAAGGTTTAGATTTTATACTATAATTTCTGAGGAGGTAGCCTTGCTCAGAAGTGATGTATATGAGAATCAGATACATTGGGGTTAGAGTTCCAATTCCTCTACATACAACCTAACTGACCTTGGGTAAGTGACTTAGTTTCTTTAGCTGTAAAGTGAGGAAATGAAATAGCTTTTACTTCATAGCATTACTGTAGGAATTAAATTACAGATGTAAGCCAGCCTTTCAGGTTGGTGCCTAGCACCTAATAGGCCCTCAATAAACATGAATGTTATTTTTATAACTCAAACATCCTTAATTTAGCTTTAAAACAAACATCAAATCTATTATCAAAAACAGCGGGGGTGGTCATATTCCCAATTCCTGAATGTGGCAATTGTGCACAAACAGAATGTGTTTTCATTTGAGAACCTTCAATTTGGGTGAAGGCCCATACATGACTTAGTTATATAGACAAACTATTTGTAATGCAGCCATGAATAAAAAAGCAGTCTTTCAAAATGTATTTACTTACTACTTATGGAGCACTTAGTATTTTCCAGGCTTCCGAGAACTTATAGTGTAGGAAAGAAATGAACATAAAGAGCTCTAAAAAGAGACAGAATAGATGACAAGTACTCCGGAAGACTAAAGAAGAGGGTTTATTTGCAGGGTGGCCAGGGAAGGGTTCACGGAAGAGATGGGGTTTGAGTTGTATCTTGATGGAGGGTGGAACCTGGACAGGGCAGCAGGGTGGTGGGAGGACATTCTGAATTAGCTCACAAGCATTTTCAGATACAAGCTTCCACCAGCACAAAAACCCAATCCATGCTACTCCCAAGACTTATGCTCTTTGAGACAGGGAAGAGTTTTTAATGCAATTTTACATGGCTCCTACAGTTATAAACATGCAAAGAATTTAATAACAGACACTTATGTTAAACATATTTTCAAAAGAGGAATATATCAAAATATATGCACCAATATCTCAGTTAGGAAAGTGCACAGAAAAAAAGATGAAAGGAAATACGTGAATGTTTTAATATCTGCTAGGCTATGCTTAGATGGAGGGAGTATAGTTTTTTCTTCTATATATTGTTGTGTTTGTGCATCTGTATGCACATACTAAATACTTAGAAGGGAATTATAAAGCATGTGTTCAATTTAAATAACAATAACAACAATGTAGACACGAACTCACCACCCAATTATGTACCTCTGCATTGTATGCCTTTCTTTTCCTCAGATATTATTATCTTAACCCCTTTCTTAGAATTTTTCAACCTCTGTGTTATCCTAAGCACTCTTTTGCTTAGTTTTTTGTTTGTTTGTTGAAAAGAAAATTGAGTCCCAAACACAAATCTAGCTGTGTAAGAAAAAGACAAATTGGCCTTATTACCTGAAGGCTCCCAGGGGAGGGAAGGTGAAGAGTTGCTGGGTCACAGTCTTTACTGCAGCTTTCCTGAGAGTTTATCTGAACTGTCTTTGAGAAGTCAGTGGGCAAGACCATAATGAAGCCCTGAAACTGTGTACTCTGGAACCAGGGAATCTAGAGGGGCTGTAGTGGGAGAGGAACAACATGTCCAGGAGATTAGTGGGTTTAGAGAGGAGGTTGCTTTTTGTAGCTTGTTTCTGAGCATCTATAGACTCTGTCTCTCCACGTAGATAGGAAAATGGTAGGGTGGGGTAAAAGAATGTCTTAAGCTGGTCCCATCAGCTGGCATGGAAGGGAGAGCTAGGATCCATACACTGTCAGGACAAGGCCTGTACAGACAAGAATCTGGGCCAGGCTCACTTGGGTACTCTGTCTTTAAGTTAAAACGTGGTACCGTGGTAGGAGAATCTTGGTGATGACAGTGCTTGGAAAGTCTAGTCCTTGCAGTTTACAGCCCTGACCTGAACTGACTGTCCCCTTCAAGGGAGGCAAACTACTTCTGAGGCTATCACTCTCATAAGACTTACCTTTACCCCTCTTCTATGTTGCCATTTTGGTTTCCTGTATCCTATGGGTTTTTTTCATGATTACTGCCTCATTTCCTGGGAGCACTACTTCCACCAAAAGGTGTGTGGGAGGTCAACAATTTGAGATCTTGAATGTCTGAAAACTACTCCTCATATTTGAGTTTTTTGTTTGTCTGGATCTAAAATTATTGTTTAGAAAATATTTTTTTCAGACTTTGGAAAGCATTGCTTCACTGTCTTCTAGCTTTCCATGCTAGTCTTGAAACTTTGTCCTTTTTTTCCTCTTTTCTTTTTTTCCCCAGGTACTGGGCATCGAACTCCCGATGCTTGCCAGGAAGGTGCTTATGCCACTGAGCTAAATCCCCAGCCCCTGTGTGTTTTGTGACAGCATCTCACTATGTAGCTCAGGCTGGCCTTGAAATCACTATGTACCCTAGGTTGGCCTCAAACTCAAGGTGATCCTCTTGCCTCAGCCTCCTGAGTTCTGGGATGACAGGTGTGCACCACCATGCTCTGTCTAATGTGCTGAGAAGTTTTAATGCTCTGTAAATCACCTGTTTTCTCTGGGATTTTGTAGAAGCTTTTCTTATCCCTACTCAACAAACTGTTGTAAAATTTTACGGTAATCTGCCTTAGTGTGAGTCTGTTTTCCTACATTATGGTAAGCATTTGGTGAATCTCATAAGTCTTGCAACTCATGTCCCTCAGTTTGGGAAGTTTTGTTGAGTTATTTGATTGATTTTTGTTTCCTTTACCTTCTTCTTTCTCTCTTCCATTATTTGAATATTTGATTTTAAACTAATCCTTATTTTTATATTTTCATTTTCATATCTGATTTTTTGCTCAGCTTTTCTTGGAGATTTCCTAGATTGTATTCTTTTACTTATGAGCTGAAATTTTCACTGTTGTGTTCATGTTTTTAATTTTCATGAGCTCCTGTTCATTTTGTCTTCTGAATACTATTTTGTTGAAACATAATATTTTGTTCTTGTTCCCTGGTTGCAATATTTTCTCTTTTTTCTGGAAGTAATATTGGTAATTTTGTTTTGCTTTCTTCTTTTTGCAAACTTGCTGTATTTTCCAAGTTACTTGTTGTTTTGCTATGTCAGGAATCACAGGGCCTTGCACGTGCTAGGTAAGTGGTCTACCATGCAGATACACACTCTGTGCCTAAGTTCCTCCCTCCCCCATTAAACTCAGGGCCCTGTATATGCTAACTACACATTCTACACTCCCGCCCTTTCTCTTCTTTTGGTCATTACATTTCATATTAATGACTTTTCTCAGATGTCTAATGATATTTGCAATTTACTTGAGATCTGACTTAAATGTTGAAATCAAGAATGATCCGAGAGCAGAAATGATGCTTTTGACTCTGAGGTTCACTGCATTGTGATTTGAATGAGCTGTTTGTTTCAGAATCCCTGGCGCCAAAGACTGGCTAATCAAATTCTCTCAAGCTAATCAAATTCTCAGAGAAGAATCTTCCAGGGACTACCCTTCTGAGACTTTGAGGGTTCGAGGTGATAAATTAAATTGGTTCTAACGTGGGGCCCAGCTTTCTCCATTCTGCTTCCTTTCCCACCTCTATAATTGGGAAGTGAAAGAGTTAAACCAGCAAAGATCTACTATGTGCAGTTAAATTCTGGATCCTAATGTCAACTTTTTATTTCAGAAAGGAGTTAAACTTGAGTAAGCAGATGCAAAAGTCAAGTAAGTTATATATATCCTAGATGCTTAGCTAAATCTGTTCATTAGGAGTAATGGAGGGAATCCTGGATTGCCAAAACAGCAAATGTGAGAACTAGGACACTGTGGAGGTAATTCAAGCCTGATACTTGTGCAGGAGAAGAGCCCTCAAACCAATCCTCCTATATTTGCTCCAGAAGGCATTTTCTGAGCTCTGTGCTTGCTGACCTAATATATTGCTTGCTCCATGTCCTAAGCACACACCTCCCCAGGGAAGGGAGGGAGCCCAGGAGTCTAGAGCTAGAGGGAAAGGAAAATTTCAGAGGTAACGTACCCCATGGGTTATGTATTCAAAGATGCACAAAACAAACTATGTAAAAGTTGTCCTCTCAGATTTGTACTCTTTTGATGAAGTTTTGAACATTTTAAAAGGGCTTGGTCCTGGAGGAATCATTCAAAGAATGGCTAGCAGGGACAATGTAAGGCTAGAACCCTGCTTTCCAAAGCCATCATTAAAATGGACAATGGAACAAATTAACAAAATGTAATGTTATTCCTAGTAGCTCCAATTGATAAGATCTTAGTGAAAAAACAGAAACCAGAGTCCTATTTTAAAAACAATACAGAATTTCAAAGTAAGATGGTATCAATGGTTATTATATTGCTTATTGTTGTCTTCAAAAGAGTTGCTCGGATTACCAGATATAGGCATGGAAAATTGATCAAGCAATAAAAGCACTAACTGTTTCTTTCAATGAACTAATAGAGTTAGTAGTACAATTATCTTAGCTATTTTGTGTGATGTGTGTGTGTATATATAATATATATATATATATATACATATATATATATATATTTCCCTTCCTTCTTTTCTTCTTGTTTTTTTCCTTTTGAGCAGTTTCTTTCCCTTTCACAATATTTATTGTACATTTTATATCTTATTTACTTTTTCAGTTCCTTACATTAGGGAGACAATATAATGTTCACACATTCAAGTCTGATGTATTTCATTTATTAGTATATGCAAATCTGACTTGTTTCATTTATGAGTATGGCCTCTACTTGCATCCATTTGCCTATAAAAGCCTCGAGTTTATCTTTCTTTATACCCCATTGTATAAAAATACCACATGCTTTTTATCCATTTTGTGGTTGATGGGCATTTGGGTTGTTTCCAAAATTTAGCTATTACAAATTGTGTTGCTATAAACACGGTGCAACATATATCACCGTGGCATGATGTTTTCAGTTCTTCTGGAAAAAATGCCCAGAAGGGGAGTAGCTGGGCTGAATATGACCTCTAATTCTGATTTTTTGAGGACTCTCCAAACTGATTTCTGTAGTGGTTATACTATTCTACATTCCCACGTTTTCCCCACAGCCCTGCCAGCATTTGTTATTGAATGACTGTATAACCATTCTTTCTGTGGTAAGGTGGAATCTAAGAATTGTTTTAATTTACACTTCTCAAATGACCAATGATGTTGAACATTTTTCATATATTTATTTGCCATTTTTATTTAGAAGCTTTTAAGATAATCTTAGATTTCACTCTGATTGTTGTTTCTCTTGGACTTTTTCTCACCTGGAAATGTACAGACTTGACTCTATCTCTTTCTTTTTTTGTTTCACTGTATTTAGCTGGTCCCATTTATGTGTTTGAATAGATATTAAATTCATATTTTTCAAATTTCAGAAGGTTCAAATGTTCTATTTTCCTGCATGTTCAGGCTTTAGGTTCCTTCCCAAGGCAATTGATATTATCAGGGAGTTTTGTTTGTTTATTAATTTGGTTGGTTTTATTTTTTGAAAGAGGGTCTCGCTATGTAATTCAGGCTGGATTTGAACTCACTATGTAGCCCAGGCTGGCCTCAAACTTGATCTATCCTCCTGCCTCAGCCTCCCAAGTGCTGGGATTATAGGCATATAACACCACACCTGACCTGTTATGAGCTTTTAAATGTAGCTTTCAGAAACATTTTATGCATATAAGAGTAACTTAATACATACTCCTTTTCTTTCTTCTTCTTTCTTTTTGCACAGATGGGTTTTTTAAAGTTTTGTTCTGTTTTCCCTCTTGAGACTAGTTCTGGCTATTTCTAGGCTGTCTTGGAACTTGCAGTCTTCCTGCCTTAGGCTCCTAGTAATACAGGCATGTACCACCACACACAGCAATGGCAGCATCCTCTACAGGATTTCAGCTTCTACCTCCCATCAGAATAACACTTGCTGACATTGAACATATTTCTTTACAACATTCCACTGCATAGGTAAACCATGGTGCATTTAACCAATACGCCATAGGTGAACCCTGGGGCCATTTCATTCTTACCCTCTTCGGGGGAGAGGACATTCTTTCCTAGTCCTTCCTCTTCTTATTTCAAAACAGCATCATATTTACATTTAGAATTTTAATAGCTGTTGCCAAATTACACCACTTAAGAGTGGTAGCAGATTATAGTCTCTTCAAGTAGGTATGATAATCCTTGGCTTTTTTTCATAGCTTCACTAACATGTTGCTCTCAAACAGCACAACATTTGTCTATCTGATAAGTATTTGCTTCTTTGCTTGTTTGTTTTGGGGCTGGGGATTGAACCTGCTCTACCCCACTTCATCCCATGCTATCCATGCTATAACTGAGCCCCAAGGCATTCATTTTTAGAAGTTTTTCCCACAATCTAATTGCACTAAAGATAGATGATTGCCTTTATTAAAATGATTGGCATTTGGCAAAATTTACAAAATATGGAAAATCAAAATAAGATTAAAAAAAATAAACATAATGACCAAATTACAATTTTGGAAATATTTACTGGAAGTCAGAATTTATATTCCTTCTCTTCTGTTTTTTGACTATAAATATGGTAACATCCATGTTGTTGCATAACTCACTTTAAAAGTTAATAGCATGTGGTGAACATTTTATATATTACTGAACTTTTCTGTTTAATATATTTAAAATTTTATTACAGAGATGTTAAAACATATAGAAGTAGATAGAATGTTATAATGGACACCTATATGCATACTACCTGTATTTAAAAATTAATATTGCATTTCACTTCATCTATTTATTTTTCTCTTCTGATATTTTAACAGATTTATGGACTATTAACATTTTACCCTACATATATTTTTCTTTTTCCCTTTCTTTTTTTCTTACTACATGTTTGCGGTACATGGTGAATACATCCACTGTGGGTGGTTGGTACATGTACAATGACGCATCTTAATCCTCTTTATGTTCTCTTCCCCTCCCCCTATCTCTTGGTCCTCTTCCTGTTTGCACAAGATGTATTTCTCTGATTCTTATTGTCTATCTTTTAGTTTGCTTTTGATTTATACTTCAGGTTTCTCATATCTAATTATATTTTTCTAGATCTTAGTAAAACCTCTGTCAATCTGGTAATATTATAAATCCTTTTACATACAGTATACAATTATGGAAATTATAGCCATTTAATACTGATACCTGAACATATATGTGCATGGTTATGTATTTGTGTAATTACACATATTATCTGCATTATATATTTATATATACATTATGCAAACAAACACTCCTGAAAATATATGTTTATGTACTAGAATTAAAGAGTTACCCTATGGCAAAATGACTAGACCAGGCAGTCTAGGTATCCTTGGTACCCAACTCTCTTAAGAGTCCTAGTAAAACCTTTCACGTGAAGTTGCTAAGAATATAAGACAATATATACTGAAGACTGCATATAGTTTTTTAAGGCTTCTCTTTAAACAACGCTAGCTACAAGGTATTTGGGAAAGACTTAATATCCTTGATTTACAGATCAGAAAACCAAGGTTACATCAAGTTAGGGACTTGCCATGGTCCACGCATTAATGAATAGCAATGGGAATCAAACTTGCCTTTTTACTTTAAAACTAAATATTCTTCCTCCCAAGGGTTTTAACATCTGTAGAAGAACTGTAAGAGATAGCAATGCTTTCCATAAAGTGATGAATTGATGGTGTGGTATTCAGGCTTTACAGGAAGATATTTGAGCTGGGAGTTTGAGGTTAGCTGCTAAGTCTCTGTCTTGGAGAAGGAATAAATTGGGGAGATTTTGTGAAGGAAGAACTAATGGAACTTAGAAATATACTGGACAGTGGAAAAGAGGAAGAGGCATCAGGAAAGATGTCTAGATTTGCACTCATGAAGAATTTAAACTTGAGGCAGATCGGGTTTGAATCTTGGTTCTACTACTTACCAGCTCTGTGACTTTTTGTAACTTAATGTTTCTGTACTTCCATTTTTTCATCTGCAAATTGGGACAATAAAAGTACCTGCTTGATAGGATAATGGAGATTAAAACAATGCCATCCTCAGTTACCACTCTCTTCTGTTCAGAACTCAGTCTCTACATAGTACTGCTGCCCTGTCCTATCTTTGGTCCCTGAGCACATAACTGAGAGAGTGACCAAGCCCAGCTCGGGCGGTGACCTTACTGAGACTTTTCCACCAAACTTGCTGGGTCATTGGAAACACCCAGCCAGTTTCCAAGGAATTCATCAGTGGGTGGAAGTGAGGTGTGTGTGTGAACCTCAGCTGCTCCCAGGGCTTGCCCCTTCCTTCTCCCCACCCCAAGTTCGCCTCTGGATTTGGACCTGTTCTTCATAATTGCAGCCAGAGTGACAGCAAGGTGTGATGGATGGACAAGGAGCCATGAAATGGCACGGTGCTTGGTCAGTAACCCAAGGCTGTGTTTATGAGAAGGAAGAGGCTGTTTCCTGGAGCGAGCATAATGCCGCTCTAAAAAAGGCAGGGGAAATACATCATGCAAGGGAGCATAACCCTGGGAGGGCCGCTGGGAATCAAGTACCAGAGAAGTCCTGGCAGGTCAAGGTGCCTCTGACAAGGCCTTTTTTATAGGCCATTTGCGTGAGGGTTTGCTGCTGTTCCCTGCAGGGCTGACAGCCACTCAAGGTCTCAGCAGGGAGCTGGGAAGCTGATCTTAGCTGTCGCTTGCCAGGCCTTCTCCCCTGGTCCTGCTGATGCATTTAGAAGAGAAAACTCTATTGTTATAAAAACTGCAAAAATGACAGTTTTGGTTGTTGATTCTTGCACTGCTGCAAATAGATTTCAACCATTACCTCCTTCCCTTCCCAAACCCAGTGCAAAAAAAATTGAACAGGATCCCAGTGATCAGAAAGGCACACAAATGTGTTTCTCCCAAGGTGTTAATATTGTTCTTTATCCCTAGGATTCTTTTTCCTCTGCCTTGCTTGAATGTCCTGCTATGCCATAAAGGGGGCTCAGGATAAAATAAACACTGAATACAGTAATACAATAATGTAATAAGTGACCATAAGTTTAGTGGATCCACACAACAGAAATTTATTGTCATACAGTTCTGGAAATGAGAATTTCAAAATGAGTCTTATGGGGTTAAAATGAAGGTGCAGTAGGGCTACTTCCTTCTGGAGGCTCTGAGTGTGAGTGTGCCTTGCCTCTTCTGGTTTCTGATGGCTGCTAGCATTTCTTGGCTTGTGGACCCTTCCTCCATTTTCAAAGCCAGCAGCACAGTGTCCTCTGTCTCTGAATCTGCTTCCCTCTGCTTCTGTCATGTGCTCCCCTTTCTTGTCAATTTTCTTCTACCTGCCCTTTATAGGGTACTTGTGATGAATTTAGGGCCCACCTGGATAACCCAGACTAATCTCCTTGTCTCAAAATCCTGCAAAGCCCCTCTTTGCCATATAAGATCTCAGGGATAGGATCTGGGCGTCTCTGAAGGCTGTGATGTTTAAGTGAATGTATCACCTTGACTGGGCTAAGGGATACCCAGATAGCTGGTATGACATTATTTGTGGGTATGTCTGAGAGAGTGTTTCTGGCAGAGATTAACATTTGAATTAGTAGACTGAGCAACTGAGTCCCACTCTCAACGTAGAAGGAAATTTACCAGTCTGTTGAGTGCCTGAATAGAATGAAAGGCAGAGGAAAGGTAAATCTGCTCTCTCTTCTTGATCTGAGGCACTCTTATTGTCCTGCACTGGGATATCAGATATCAGCATTGCTGGTTCTCAGGCTTACGGATTCACATCAGGACCTATACCACTGGCCCCTGGATTCACCGGCATTCAGAATTACTCACACCACATGCTTTTCTGGTTCTTCAGCTTGCTGATGGAAGGTTGTGGGACCTGTCTCTATGACTACATGAGCCCATTCCTGTTTCTGTCATCTATCTATCATCTATTTATCTACCTATTCATCTATCCTATTGGCTTTACTTCTGTGGAAAACTTTAGCTAATACAGAGGACATTATTTAGCCTACCAAACCTCAGATGTAGTAGGAATTTATTGAGCATTTACTGTGTACTAAGTAGTGTGCTAAATGCCTTAAGGCAGGTACCCTTTTAATTCACTAACCCTATAAAATAGATATTGCCATTAATATACAGATAATAACAGATAACATTCATTTAATTCTTTGTGTGTGCTAACTTCTCATCCTGGGTTTAGATGTTTTAATTCTTTTAATCCTCGCAGCAGTCTATAAGATACGAAGCTATCTCCATTTTAGAGCTGGTGAAGCTGAGGCATAGACAGGTTAAGTCACTTGCCCAAGTTCTAGTGAGTAGAAAAATTGGAATGTGAACCCAGCACATAGCCACTGGGCTTTCTGGCAGTCCAGATTTGTTCTCACTTTATAGCAAAAGAAGTTTACCTGGTTTTGATTGTCCCTGTTTCACAGCTAAGGTGGAAGTGGTACTGTGATCTGAGGGTCATCTAGAAGGTGAACTGGCAGATATTAGTTCTTTTCCTTACTTTGCACTCTTATTGCCTTTTGAACCTAAACGATCTTGAAGGCATATTATTGCTGATGCCATAGTGTGAATGGCTTTGCTGTGTAGTTTTCATAATAAAAGAGATGCATTCAAGTGGAGTTGATAAGGAGAAAACTTATTGTGGGCCCAAAGTCACCACAAGTGTGGAGGTTTTGGAAGTTAAACAACTTAGCTTCTGCTCTGGGATGAAGATGTCATGGTGAAAACAGGAGTGGGAGATGGGGGGCAGGGTTGATAAATGAGAACTGGAGTGTTTTGAACCCACAGAAATCAAGTTTGCTTCAGGGTAACCAAGCTGACAGTGTGGAATAAATGAATGACCAAGTATTGGGCTGGGAGCACTTTACTGGGAAACACCGTAGAGAGACTTGATCATAAAAGGGACTCACATCATCAGCTTTTCGACATAATGGACCCCAGCCCATTATTACAATCTGTTAATTCATAAAACCTACACTGTGTGCTCACAACTTTTCTACCAGCTGCCCTTGGAGAGGCTTCCACCATCTCAAGTGCAATCATCATGCAATGCCTCTGTCCCAAACTGGCAACAACTTGAGGGTCTAATTCTAGAAGTAATGGTTTTGCTCTCAAAGTATTTAACGCACTGAATTAGAAGGTATTATTATTATTTTAGATATGTACCTTGCAGATTATCACACTTCTCGCATTCTAGAAATGCACATTCAAAGTCCATTTCATTCACTGTTATCCAGTCCCTGAAAACATTTAGGTTTGCAACCTTATGGGTAAGGTCTTTTGCGCGGAAACAAAGGTTACCAAACTTTCAGAATGAAATCTGTTAAGCCCAGGAGAACTGTACTTACAACCACCTTAATAATTCTAGAAGGCTCCCTTTACTACTAAATTCAGCATTTTAGCCTCATTTATCCACTAAGTGTATTCCATCAGAAGATCCATGGGTCATGAATTTTATTGCCACAAATTATAGATCAGATCACTTCTTACTTTGTCTTTTACTCTAGGATGTCCTGGAAGACTAGAGGCTGTTTCTTCTTTTGAGTAAATGGAAAGTGTTTTCCTCAGTAACTTTTCATGGATGGGCCAGATTAACCTTTAGTCTCCACATGGATACACGTTGTATAGCAGAGAGGGTGGTTTAGGTCAAGACTCGTCTAGGGGCTGACAGAGGTTGAGAACCAATGGTGTATCAGATGATTCTGCCCTAGACTGGGGTTGTGGTTCAGTGGTAGAGTGCTTCCCTAGCATAGACAGGGCCCTGAGTTTGATCCTCAGCCCTGGGCATCTACAACTAAACAAAAAGCTGTTCATGTAGATGATTCTGCCCAAATAGAAAGACATGGAAGCTAGAAGAGAACTTAGACTTCTTCATTCAACTAATATTCATTGAATGCTAGTGTTTTACTAGATGATGCAGATCAGAACAGTAAAAGTCTCTGCTCTTGTGGAATATCTAATAATGCTGGTACTCAGAAATCAAATATGTAATTCACTACCTTTTTATAGACAAGGAAACTAGGATTAGATTGATCACAGAGAGCTCATAAGTGACAAAAACAGGACTGAAAATAAGGTTAGACACAGATCCCCAGGGTTTTCCTACTTCGTATTTCCTTTTGAGTTGTTTTTATCTACTTGCATCTTCTACATTATCTATCTCAAATCATTCCAGTAAGTTGACCTTATTGGAGTCTCTGAGTTTGAATATTTATTGATTTTCCTATTTTCAAGGATTGAATAAATTATTCCATATTTATAGAGCAACATTTCTCCTTTACAGCTACGTTTAATTCCTTCCTTCTGGGCTGGGGGTTTAGCTCAGTGGTGTAAGTGCCTGCTTGGCACACATAAAGTTGTGAGTTCAATTCCAGGTACCAAACAAACAAACAAAAAGTCAAAAAAAATTAATTCTTTCCTTCCTTTAAGTTATATTCAAATGTTTTGCCACTTTCTGGAATTGTTATATTTATACCAATGAGTTAAACTCTTCTTTAAATGGGTCATTTTAAAAATAAAAGAGTGCATGCTATATGATTTCATTTAAATGAATTTGTAAAATAAGTAAATTCCATTTATAGGAAACCCTAAAAATACTAGAAAAGGGAAACTTATCAATACTTGCCCAATGTCAAAGATGGGAACTCACTCCATGGTGGAACATTTTTGGGGTGATAGAAATATTTTATCTCTTGAATGTAGTGATGGTTATATGGGTATATATACATTGTTAAATGTGCTTAAAATGGGTGTATCTTAGCTGAGCACAGTGCTCTGTAATTATAATTCTATTTATTGGGGAGGCTGAGCCAGGAGCATCACAAGTTCAAGGCCAGCCTAAGTAACAATGAGACCTTGTCAAAGGAAGGAAGGAAGGAAGGAAAGGAAGGAAGGAAGGAAGGATGAAAGAAAGAAAGAAAGAAAGAAAGAGAAAGAAAGAAGAAGAAAAGAAGGAATGAAGAGAAAGAGGAAATAAAGAAGGAAGGGAAAAAGGAAGAAGAAAGAAAGAAAGAAAGAAAGAAAGAAAGAAAGAAGAAAGAAAGAAAGAGTGTTGTTGTTTGTAAAGCACACATCAATAAAGTAATTTCTTTTTGAAAAGGGACCTTTTGAAACAGGCTTGCCTCTCTGCAAAAAAGCAAATAAAATCTAATTAGTACAGAATCAGGGTTTAAAATGCAAAGACTTACTTAGTATGGCTGATTTTTTCCAGGGAACAAAAATGATACTGGAAAAGTGAATTTGCTCTTTACACCTTTGTTCTCATTTGCCATGCACTTTTCATAAGGTAGAATTTTCTGCGATGCATATGATTCTAGTATTTGAAGGGTCTCATTCTTGCCTTTGTTCTGGTTTGTTTGCTAGGGTAGGTGAAGGGTAGGGAACAGAGAATAGCATGGTCTTTAACATTGTATAAGCCAAACACTCCATCTTGTGTTCAATTTATAAAGTATGGCTTTTGTTGCAGAGGAAAAATTCACTAGAATAACTTACAGGGATGTCGTCAGAGAAATGTGCATGGTCATGTTTGTTGTGCTTAGTGGCAAATTAAGTTTAGTTTTTGTTATATATGATTTTTCCTGTTTTGCTTTGTTTGAGACAGGGTCTCACTTGTAGTTCAGGCTGGCCTTGGATTCACTGTGTAGTCCAAGCTGGCCTTGAATTCATGATGATCCTCCTGCCTCAGCCCCCCAAGTACTGGGCTTACAGGATGTGTCACCCTGTGCCATATGAGCTCCTCAAAAAACTTAATTACCCCATGCAGAAATCAACCCCTCTCTTTTCAGCATGATTTTGGACTAAAGGACTGAAACTGAATTCTGGTTCTGTTATGGTCTAATTCCCTCCGGGATATTTTGTAGGTAGTTTCCCTGGGGCTTGATTTATTTTATCCTTCTGCAAATAAGTCTTCCCTCTCCAGGTCCCTGAATACAGACAGCTGCTTGCATGCATGAGTGTGTGCTTACAGCTGTGGTTTCCTCATCTCTTCTATCAAGCCAAAGCATCTTCAGACTCCTGGAAATGAGAGTTTGTGTTCATTTTTACAATGGTATGAGTACGTACGATGGTCTCTGTGGTTGCCTGATAAATACTTGTAGACCATTTGTTTCCTTCTCCTTTTATAACCTCAAATTATAATTGCAATTTCATGTTTAGGGAGTTCAGTTAAAAGTGCTTGGTGTGCAAAACCAAATTTCCCCACAGAAGCACCACAGAGGTGGTAAAATCATCTAAGGGGATCCAAGCAATCATTAGCTCACTGAAGTTCCCCAGTTCCCCAGCCTCACTCCTGTCTCAGGGTGACAGACATTCCATTTGGGGGACTGATTCATATAGCATTTAAGCCTAATAATGTGTTAGATTTTCCGGGCACTTTATGCATTTCATGGTGCTTTCACAAGCATTATCCTCATAACCAGCCCAAGAAGTATTTTGGACAGATATTATTCCCATTTCATTGATGAAAACCTCAGCCTGAAAGAAGACGATATTTGCTGAACGTCATAGGGGTGAGTCAGCAGAAGAATTGAAACAAGGGCTCACAACCATGGATAACTAACTAGACAATTTCCATAAAATCTCTTGTATAATAATGCTGGGCATGTAATAGGTCCTTAATAAATTGTGACTGTCCTGCTGCCACGCTTGTCTGACTGATTGGTTGCCATTTTCCCGTGTTTGTTTAATATGAGCAGGGCAACTATAATTTATTGAGTATTTACCATGTGTCAAGGATTATAAGGGATACATTATGTGTGTTAACATATTCGAGGTCACAAAAATGTGTGGAGTTGTGATTATGTGGCGAAAGTGACTTTTTATTATCTTATTTCACAGAAGAAATTAAGGGTCTCAAAAGATGAGTAACTTGTTCCAAGTACCAGAAGGAAATCTATTCACCCTCGAAATTGTTTTTATTTATTTAAATGACAAATTATTATGCATATTTATATTTTTAATACGATATAGGTATGCATTGTGAAATAGCTAAATCAAACTAACATTTAATTTTCTCACACATTTTATTTTGATAAGGACAACACTTAAAATCTCTTCATTAAGCAATCTGACAGTATACAATATGTTTTTATTAACTATAGTTATTGCTTGGGCAACAGCTCTTTTGTTGTTTCTAACAGAAAGTTTGTACCCTTTGACCAACATCTCCCACTTCTGTGTCATTGCCCGGCCCTTGATTATGACCATCTGCTCTGCCTTGAGTTCAACTTTTTAGACTCTACATATGATGAGATCATGGAGTAGTTGTCTGTCTGTCCCTGGTTTATTTCACTTAGCAAATGACATTCAGGTTGATCCATGTTATCACAAATGGCAGGATTTCTTTTTTTTAATGACTGAATAATATTCCATTGTGTAATATACTACATTTTCTAAATTTCATTTATCTGTTGATGGACACGTAGATTGACTTTGTGTCTTAACTCTTGTGAATAGTACCACAACAAACATGGGAATTAAGGTATCTCTTTGGCATACTGACTTCATTTCCTGAGGATGTATACCAGTGGTGGAATTGCTGGATCATCTGGTAGTTCTATTTTTTCTTTTTTCCCTCCGTCCCTTCCTTCTTTCCTTCCTCCTCCCCTCCTCCCCCAGCCTTGTACTGGGGATTGGATCCAGGTCTTATCATTGAGCTAGAGCTCAACCCTGTTTTTATTTTGAGGAGGGAATTTTTGTGTGTGTGTGGTATCAGGGATGGAACTCATGACCTTGCGCTTGCCAGGCAGGCGCTTACACCACTGAGCTAAATCCCCAGCTCTTTGAAGAGGGCTCTTGATAAATTGCTCATTTGTCCAAACAGGGTTCAAACTTCAGATCCTCCAGTTTCAGCCTCCCAGCGTTCTGGGATTATAGGTGTGTGCCGCCCTGTCCGGTTTTTTTTCCTTGCTTGTTTAGGAGTATTCATACTGCTTTCCACCATGGCTTTACTGATTACCGTTCCCATCAACAGAGAACAAAGTTTCTTTTCCTCCTTGTCCTCACCAATACTTGATCTTTTTGATAATAGTCCTTCTACCAGGTACGAGGTGATTTATCATCGTGGTTTACATTTCCTAGATAATTAGTAATGTTGAAGAGTTTTTCAAATGTTATTGCCCATTTGTGCATCTTTTAAGAAACATTTATGGAAGCCTTTGCCTATTTTTAAACTGGGATAGTTTTTTGCTGTTGCATTGTTTGTACTCCTTATGTATTTTGGGTCCTAGTTCCTCATCAGATTTATTGTTTGCAAATATTTTCTTCTTTTTTGTTGGTTGTCTTTTCACTCTGCTAATCATTATGCCTTTTATAAAATATCCAAGAATGACCTGGGCATAGCAGTACATCTCTATAATCCTAGCCCTCTGGGGGGCTGAGACAGGAGGATCACAAGTTTAATCTTAGTCCCCACAATTTAATGAGACTCTGTTTCAAAGTAAAAAATTAAAAAATGGCTGTTGATGTAGCTCAAAGTAAAGGTCTGGATTCAATCACACACACACACACACACACACACACTGTCACACAGTCTCTCTCTCTCTCTCTCTCTCTCTCCCAGAATAGATGATCAAGCTCTATTCAGCCCTTAGCTTCAACATCTGCTTTCTTCTCCTCAGTTCTCTTCACACCATTTGCAACCTTAATCTATACTGTCTTTATTCTCGATATCAACCTCATTCTCAGTCTTCATCTTCTTCTCCACATCTTCAGATAGAATCAGTCTCAATAAATACTGTTTGATGATACTGAATTTCATGTTTCCTGAGTAACTTATCTATTCTCTGACTTGCCAGCACAATTTCTGATGAGTCATCTTTCTCATGCCAATTTGTATGTAATTTTTAAAAATATTTCTGTTGGATAAACTTGCATGTTGTTTTCGCCATTAATTTGTAAGCCTCCTCAGAATAGGAATCATGGTTATACTTTATTCTTTAGGCTAAGAAGTTAGCACAATTATTTTTGTACTGAGGAAAGTTAATCTATGTTTGTTCCTGGTAATGACATGATTACACTTATGCTGGATATACAGGATTTCTTTACAACCATGTTCACTTGCTTTTTGTGTTGGATTATCACTTTGTTTTATTTCCACAAGTTGTTACTTTCTACTACCATTTTATTTTACTTAGTGTATTTATTTATTCATTCAATAAACATTTATCATGCTAGGAGCAGAAATACACAAAGAACAAGACACAATTTCAGAGTTAAGTCTAGTCACATCAACTAACTTTTTCTCATTTTGAATGGATTTTATTTATTGTACTTTCTAGTTGTTTTGCAAGCAGTAATTTGACCAGAAAGAATAGCCATAATTTTGTGAAAAAATATTGAATTCTGCTTACAATAACTAGGAGAGATAATGGTTTTTGAAGTCTTATTAGATCCATTTCAAATAATTGTTAAACTACAAGATACCAAAATTTGCTCTTATATTTTACTTGGTTTTCATTTCTCTAGAATTCAAAGAGATTCTTCTATTTCCTTTTCCTGAGGGCGAAGCTTGGGTTAAATAAGAAGGCCTCCCCGACAAAGTAGAAAGGTGCCAAAGAAAGATTAGGAACCACCATATGGAAAGAAAAAAGGGGAACTTTTCATAATTCATGGTCTTTACCCCAGAAGGGTGTTAATTTACTACTTTGGAAAACCTCAGCTACAGATTGTTGCAAGATGCTCATGATTGGGAAAAACAATAGAGTTTTGAGTTCTAACAAGGTTGACTCCTGGAGGCAACTATGTGGGGAGACATGCTGCCTTTTCTTCTCAGTGTGTTTCTTTGGCTCTGAGGTGGATCAGTGTGTGAAAGAGAAGAGGAAGAAGAAGGAGGAAGAGGAGGAGGAGGGGAAAAGGAGAAGGAGAAAAGGAAAAGGAGAAGGAGGAGAAAAAGCAAGGAAAGGAAAGGAAAGGAAAGGAAAAGAAAGGAAAAGAAAGGAAAAGAAAGGAAAAGAAAGGAAAGGAAAGGGACTTTCTCTTTGCAGAACTTCCTTATTAGGAAGATGTTTGTTGCATCTTGTAGAAGAGACCCAAGTGGATATAATATGATTTTGTTTCTGAAAGCATAAAGTACCCCTTCCCTACACATTGACTCTATCAATATAACTGATACTTGCATTTTCCACCATCCAACATAATCCACCATAGTGGTTTTATAGTAGAGACCAGAGTAAGAAGTGTTTTAGAGGAATGAGGGTATTGGATATGCCCTGCGGTACGGAGCAGATGGGAAGCTGGGTATGCATCCTTTACCCAGTATATTTTGCCTTTTCCTAATTTTTATTTTTTCCAGTTCCTTCATAATTGGGGGCTCCCTTATCTCTCTAAACTTATTTTCCATGTGGTTCCTCAATCAAAACCCCTCTCACAGGTTAGGTCAAATTTCCTTACTTTCACCCCTCCCCCACAGGATACATCTCTCCCTCAGTTCCCCTTGGGAGGAATGCTTTTTCTGCTTTTCCCAATCCTTTCCTTCCTCCAAGGTCTACTTTAGACCAACCTCCTCCATCAAGCCTTCCCTGACAGCTCCTGCCCAAGTCCCTCTTCCTTCTCTGGCCTCTTACTACACAATGGTATGTGATAATAATAGCCTTCTCGTTAACCTAGTGGCTGACAAAGCATTAGGCTCACTTCTGACTTACGGAAGCTCCTGAGGTAGGTGGGAAGAATATTCTTGTCCCACCAGAGAGAATGAAAAACCAACCCAAGGTCATATTGCAAGTGAATGGCAAAACTGGGATGCTAATCCGGGTCCTTGAAGTCAAAAGCTCTCGCGATAGTTCAGTGTTGGGAAAAATTACATGTTCCCATGACTGTTTGTGGATGGCTGTGTTGACTTTGTCTGATCTTCATCTTTCTTCCTGTAGGCCACCTGCTGCCAACTCGAAGTGGCTGCTTCTACTTATCATGAGCTATTAACATGTTTGAGAGTCTGTGAGTCACCACCTCATTTGTGGTGGAAGCTGCAGGTGGAGAGTGGGGTAGAGAGATGCTGCTCTGAGGGACCTGGTTTCCCTGAAGGGCTCAAGAGAAGGGGTGAGGACATGATTTCACTTGCTTGTTACAAGTTTTTTTCCTCTTAATAACCAAAGAAAAAGAATATTTCAAAAAGCACTGATAGAGAAAATCTCTTTCCTTTGGCTGAGTGATATTTCGTGTCTGTTCATATCATTATGTCAATCTTTGAAAAATGAAGAACTCTGGCAGTGTCTTTTCTCACTAGACAAAGTAAGAACTGGGTGTTTCCCCAGTGAGAGACCCGAATGTGATGAGTGAGATGTTAAGATTGAAGCTGAGTCACTGGCATTGGAGGGGGTGGGTCAGATCTTTCTCTTGAGCTTTCAAAGCCCACAAATGCACTTAGGGCCATAGATACACACACCTGTTAGCTGCTGGTATTGTCAGCATTTGGGACATGGCTCAGAGAAAGTCTCCAGCTGCCATTCATTTTTTTCAAATTGGATCTTTTGCAGATTAGATGGGCAATGTTTTATTTTTTTAACAAGTTAAATTTTAGAATTCATAAGAAGTTGCAAAACTGTAAAGTTATCCCAAATTCTCCTGATAATATCTTTTCTAAACATAGTTGTTTGCATTTAGCGTGGTATTTAAGAATATATTCTATTCTCTCACGTGGTTCTGCCACTTGGATCCACTCACTTGGATCACTTTCATGTGGGGTCTATCAGTTGCCATCAGCTGGCAGCTAAGGCTACAGTCATTGGAAGGTATCTACACCCTTGTGCAGCTGGGTTGGTCAGACATCTCTTTTTCCCTGGAGCCTCTCCAAGTGAGAAGCTTGTGCTTCTTAAAAGCAGTGAAGCCAGCCAGATTCAAGGGAAGAGGAATCAGCCTCCATATCAAAACAAGACTAGTAGCAAAAAATTGATAGCTAACTGCAGCCTACTACAATTGCCCTGCAGTTTGCTGGTCACCAAGTAAATGGACAAGTTTGCTAAGGAAGACACCATTGAGACCGTGGTTAAGAACATCAGTGGGATAAGTTCTGGCCCTATGAAAATGTTTAAGTCATAGCGTAACAACACCAATAGGCACTATCTGCCCAATACATGTTGTTTGAGCCCCCCCTTTTTTGGTACCAGGAATTGAACTCATGGCCATGTGCTTGCAAGGCAGGTGCTTATGCTGCTGAGCTAAATCCCCAGCTCTTCAACACATGTTATTTGACAGAGCAAATAAATCACCTTCTCAACCTATAAATTATAAGTGGGAATAAGCCAAAAAGTAGTCAATATCACTGTAAGCTTTACTTTTATTTGTTTTTTGGGGGAGGAGGGTACTTGGAATCAAACTCAGGACCCCAACACTTGCCAGGCAGGTGCTGTGCCACTGAGCTACTAGCCCTTCTGTAGACTTTAGGGTAAAACCTGAAATTGGTCTTGAACCACTGCAGCTTCCATTCTGCAAGTAAGCTGGGATCCAGCATGTATTTTTTGCTGTATTCATGTCTGTTACAAAGGAATCTGCCTAGGATAGGTAAGGCACACTGTTCTGTGGTATAGGAAGATTATTTAAGTATGGCTCTTGTTCTCCAGAACCCTGATGACAGTTCTTCTGCACCTTTCTGCTGGGTTATTATTTTCCACAGTGAATATTAAGCATGACTGGAAAAATAGAACCTAGGTGGTGAGAAGAAACAGGGAGGAGAAACAACTAAGCAAGTACCGTGATTTTTTTTGGTTAAGAGTTTTGTGTGGTTAATCCCCCCAAAAAGCAATAGCTTGTTCATGAGTACAGTAGCAGTCTCTCTGAGGCCTTTCTACAGGGAAATTTCCCTTCTGGGTCCTCTCTCAGGTGAACAGCATGTGTGGAGGGGTTAGCATGCTGGATCCTGACTTTTTTCCTCTGTTCTGTGTCCAGATGTCGAACTATTTGGGGGAAAATTCTGCAAGCATGCACTGCTTGAGTGAGAAAAAAACTTTCACTGAAGAATGAGGGAACAGCCAACTTATGGTGGGTGAAGTGGGAAAGTCATTTTAAGCAGAAACACAGTGAGCTTGAAGGGATGCTGCAGAAGCCTGGAGAAAGCTAACAGTGAACCATGGGATACTTGAATAAGGGAAGACTCAATCTGATAACTCATCTGGTTTGTGTATTTAAAATGCTTCTGGTGATATGTTCCTCAGATTGAAGAGGATTCTAATTGAAGTCCTGAGGCTTGTGGGGAGGTTTCTCAGCTGAGAGGAAATTAGAAATGGGCATTTCTAACGGGCATTTCTGACACTAGCAAAAGAATTGAATGAAAGAGCTCCACCTGGAGGCCTTTTCTGGTGGTGGAATGGGAAAGTGGAACTCCGGTTTGTCTGGACCGTGGCCTTTGGAGCATCAGGAAAGGGGGAACCTATTTATTTATTTATTGTCTGCATTTCTTTCAGCATTGCTTTGTAGTTTGCAGTGTACAGTTTTTGTATCTCTTGTCAAACTTATACAGAAACATTTTATTTCTTTGACGCTCGTATAAATGGCACTTTAACGTCTATTTGCAATTGTTCATTGGTGTTATACAGAAATACCATTATTTTTTGAATATTCATCTTATATCATGCAATTGGCTGAACTTACTTATTAGTTCCGGGATATTTTTTTTATATTATGTAGGATTTTCTTCATAGAGAATAGTGTCATCTGTGAAAAAAGATAGTTTTACCTCTTTCTTTCCACTTTGGATTTAAAAAAAAAAATCGGTGCGTTGTTGAATAGGAGTGATAAGAATGCATATTCTTGTCACATTCTTGATGGAGGGAGAAAGCATTCATCCTTTCATGATTAATATCTGTCTTAGCTGCAAATCTTTCAGAGTTTTTTTCTGCAAAATAAGGTGAAGGGTATTTTTGACTATTTGTATTTGTTAAATGCCAAAAGCAATGTTAGAACTGGATGTTGGGTTTTGTTAAATGACTTCTGTACATTTGTAGAAATGTTTATATGGCTTTCATTCTTTCTTCTATTAATATGCTAAGTTACACGAAGTTTTGAGTGTTAGACCAACCTCACATTTCTAGACTGCATCCAAACGATCAGAATGTATTATTCTGATAAAATTTTGTTTAGAAATTTTGTTCTTAGATTCATAAGAGATACTGATCTTTAAATTTCAATTATCTTTTTTTTTAACCTGGTGCTGGGATTCAAATCCAACACTAAGCAAGTATTCTATACTAAGCTGTATCCTCAGTCCCGTGGTTTACCTATAGCATCTCTTTGCCTAACCAGGACAGTGCTGGCCTCGTACATTGAGTTAGGAAGTAGTCCTCTAATTTTTTCATTTCTTGGGCGAGTTAGTGTAAAATTGGTATTTTTTTTTCCCATAAAATGTTTGATAGAACTCACCAGTGAGGTCATCTTAGCTGGAGTTTTCTTTATAGAAATGTATTAACTACAAATTCAATTTCTCTAGTATATAAAGGCTATTCTCTACTACATAAAATGCTATTGTATTTCTTGTTAGGTTTGGTACTTTATGTCTGAGGGATTTCCCATTTCATGTAAGGTTTTAAATTTGTTTGCATTACTTTTTCATAATAGTCCCTCGTTATTCTTTTAACAAATGTAAAATCTGTAATGAAGTCACATGTTTCATTACTTACATTAGCAATTTTTATATTTTCTTTTTTCTGACTAGTCTAGGTAGAGCTTTATTCTATTTTTACTGATCTTTTCAAAGAATCAGTTTTTGGTGTCATCAATTTTTATTTTTGTTTTCTATTTGTCTACTTCTGCTCCATTATTATCTCATAACTTCCATTTACTTTAGATTTAATTTGCTTTGCTTTTTCTAGTTTCTTGAAGTGGAAGCTGAAATCTATCAATAATTTCAATCGTTGCCTTGTGACTTCTTTTCTAATATAGATGTTTAGTGCTGTAAGTTTCCCAAGAATAATTTAGCATATCCTACAAATGTTGATGTGTGTTTTCATTTTCTCTCAGCTAAGAACATTTTCTAATCTCCCATTTGATTTATTTGATTCATGAGTCATTTAAAATTTGTCAATTAATTTCCAAATGGTTAGGGATTTTCCAGATTTAAAACAAATTTTTTTAATGTTAATTCCACTGTGGCTGGAGAACACACTGCGTATGACTTGAATTCTTTTAAAATTTATTTAAACTGATGTATGAGTGAACAAACTTGGTAAAATATTCCATGTGCACATAGCAAGAGCATGGATTCTGCTGTTTTGTGGGATGTCGTATAAACAGCAATAAGGTGAGGTTAGTTGATAGTGTTATTTAACTCTTCTATATCCTGATTTTCTTTTTCTTTTTATTTAATTCTATGAAATGTTGAGAAAGGAGGTTTTTTCTTTTTTTGTACTGGGGATGGAACTCACTACCTCGTGCTTGCCAGGCAGGCGCTTAAGCCACTGAGCTAAATCCCCGGCCCGAGAGAGGAGTTTTTAAATGTCAAGTATTTTTTGTCCAGTCTGTCTGTTTGTTCTTGAAATTCTGTCAGTTTCCCTCCATGCATTGTGAAGCTTTGATATTAGGTGCATAAAAGTGCAGGATTGTTACGTTCTTTTAGTGACTTGTCTCCATTATACTTGATTATATTCTTTGTTCTGAAATCTATTCTTTGATAAACGGAAGCATGGCATGCCTTTGCCTATACTTTTTATCTGTTTCTTTATATTTGAAATTCATTTTTTATAAGCAGCGTGTATATGAGTCTTGCTTTTTTAAAAATAAAAATCCAATTTGACAGTGTCTGATTTTAATTGAGTTCTTTAGAGTATTTATTCTTAGTGGTTTATTTTATGGCTAGGTTTAAATTTATTATCTTACAATGTGCTTATTTGATCCATCCCTTCTTTGTATACTCCTTTCCTATTTTTCTGTCTTCCTTTTTAAATATGATTACATTTTTCCTATTATTGGCTCATTAGCTATTCTTTTCAATGGTTACTTTAGAGTTTATAATATACATCTCTAATATATCACAGACTACCTTCAAGTTAGGCCACACCACTCCACGTACAGTATAAGAAGCTTGTGCTAGTAAGTTTTCCTCTCCTGACCTAAATTGTTGCCATACACTTGACTTGCACATGTGTTCTAAACCCCATACTTCATTGTTATTGATTTTGTTTGATCAATTAGCTTTCAAAGAGATTTTAAGGTAATAATACATATGTTCACTCATGTAGTTCCATTTCAAATTTTTTTATTGCCTTTATTGTAATTTTTCTTATGCCTGGAGGACTTTGTAAAATAATTTTATTAATGTGGATCTGCAGATGATGAATTCTTTCAGCCTTTGCTTTAGAAAGAGATTTTCACAGGGTACAGAATTCTTGGTTGGTAACCTCCTACAATAGTTCCATGGTGTTGCTCCATTATTTTTTCTTTTGCATTGTTTCACAAAAGAAATATACTGTCAATCTGTCTTTGCTCCTCTGGATATAGCATGTAATTCTTCCTTCTTTATTTTTTGGGCTACTTTTAACATTTGCTCTTTATCCCTGCTTTGATCAATTTGTTTATGATGAGACTTCTGTTGAGGTTTATTGAAATTCTTGGATTTATGGATTTTCATAATGTTTGGATTTTTGGAAGTGTTATTTATAAGATATATTTTTGGATCTTTCTTTTCCTTTGAGGACTCCAATTACTTGTGTATTAGGCTTCTTGATGACATTCTAGATATCACTGGTGCTCTATTGTGTGTGTGTGTGTGGTACTGGGGACTTTATCCATAGCCTCCACACTGAGCTGCATCTCCAGTCTTTCTGATTTTACTATAGGGTTTCACTAAGTTGCCCAAATGGGAATGAAATTTATGATCCTTTTGCTCAGTCTTCCAGAGTGCTTGGAATGACAGGTGTGTATCACTGTGTTTTGGGGCAGTATTTGAACCTGCAGTATTTTATTTTATTTTATGTTTTTGTACCAGGGATTGAACTCACAACCTCGCGCTTGCCAGGCAGACACTTATGCCACTGAGCTAAACCCCCAGGCCTACCATGTTTTTTTTTTGGTGATATCGGGGATCGAATTCATGACCTTGCGCTTGCCAGATAGGCACTTATGCCACTGAGCTAAATCCCCGGCCCCCCACCATGTTTTTAAGTTACTATTTTTTTTCTTGTTTCATTTTGGATCGTTCTATTGCATATTTTCAAGATCACTAATCTTCCTGTGTCTAATTTGCTATTAATTTCATCCAGTATGTGTTTCAGCTCACACATTGTTTTCATGTCTAAAAATGTGATTTGGATTTTTTTAAAAAAATGTATGACTTCCCCTTACAATTCTACAACCAAAAATCCCTCAAATAATCCAATTTAAAAATGGGAATAAGAGGGAAAGGGGATGTGTATCAGTGATAGAGTGTATACTTAGTATTTACAAGGCCCTGGATGCAGTCTCTAGCACCATAAGATGAAAAAAAAAAAAAAAAACAAGCAAAAGAGTCTAATGGGCATATTTCCATACATGTTACACAGATGTCCAACTAGCATATGAAAAATGGTAATATCATAAATCACTGGAGAAATACAAATCAAAACCACATGTATCACAGCATGTCCATTAGGATGAATGCTATAAAAAAAAACACAAATGAACATTTTCTTCCTATTGTTTAAGTGAGGGAGGAGGGGGAAAGGAAAGAAGGGAAAAGTAAAAAAATGAGACAAGAAGGAAAAAAATTGGAAACAAAGCTTTTGTAAATGGGAAGGGGAAGAGAGGTTGAAGGGAGGGTAGAGGATGGGGCAAAAAAATCAATTATATAGTGTACAGGTACAAATTCTCTATGAAAGTGATCATTATGTATTTCTAAAATACCAATAAAACCTGATTGAAAAATCAAAACAAATCACTATGAAAAATAATATTGTGATTCCTCAAAAAAAATAGAATTACCATATAACACAGAAATTTCACTCCAGGATATAGATCTAAAAGAACTCCAGTTATACTTCAGTACTTGACTGCTTTGAAAATAATCAAATTTGGTACTTGACACATTTTCAAAAGAAAATATTGATCTGATGCTCACTGCTTGCTTGGTTCTTAATGTTCAAGATAGAACTTGTCATGTCTCCTAGAACCAATTAGTAAAGATTCCTGAGGTACCAGTGTAAAAAGAATGTCTCAAAGATACCCTTTGATATAAGGCAAGAAGTGGAAGCAGCCCCGCTAGCCACTGGCAGAATGTGGTCGGTCATCATCATGTATGATGATGTATTCCATCAGAATGTATGATGGAATATTATTTGGCCTTAAAATAAAATGATAGTCTGATACATGGTGTAACATGCATGAACCTTGAGGATGTGATACTCAATGAACTAAGCCAGACATAAAAGACAAATGTTACATGGCTGCACTTATATGAAATATACAGAAACTGAATTCCTAGAAATAGAAAACAGAATGGTAGTTTCCAGTAACTGAGGAGAGAAGGGAATGGAAAGTTGTATAATGCAAATTATGCAAGACAGAAAAGTTCTGGAAATTGGTTGCAAAACAATATGAGTAGACTATATTTAATACTCAGAATTGTGCAGCTAGAAATGGTTGGGATGGCAAGTTTTATGTATTTTTAGTGCAATAAAAAAATCATAACAAAACACAAAACAGGACATAGAGCAAAAATATAATAAACAAGAAGTCTATTAACATAATGCCAAAATATTTGGGAAAAGAAATATTGTCCTGCTAGGAAAGTTCATTTTTCAAACATGCTCTCTCTAACCATGTAATTAGAAATAAAACAATGATATTTAAATGTGTATATAGATCTTTTATGTCTCTACTTAAATTTTGGAACATTATGTAAAAGTTATAGTAACTTTTTAAAGATCTTCTTTGCCAAATCTATCAATTTCAAGGATTTTATGTCCTAGCTATGGATTGTATTTTACTGCTGTGTGTGTGTGTGTGTGTGTGTGTGTGTGTGTGTGGTACTGAGGACTGAGCCCAGGAGCTTCTCACTGACCTATGTCTCCATCAACTTTGAGACAGGCTGTTATGAAGTCACTAAGTTGTCCAGGTTGGGCTCAGACTTTTGTTCCTTGTTCCTCCGTCTCTCAGATTGCTAGGATAACAGATATGTGCTACCATACCCAGCCTTTTGTGCTTTTCTGATGCCTGATAATTGGATTCTAAGCATTTGAATTTCATTTTATTGGGTGCTGGGTATTACTGTGTTACTAAAAATATTCCAGAGCTTTGTTCCAAGTGATTTAACTTGGAAATAGTTTTTACATTTTGGGTCTTATTTTTAAGATTTATTAGGCAGAACTAGAGCAATATTCAGTCTAGGATTAATTAGTGCTCACTATTTGGTCATACCTTGCTGTGTATCATGAATCTTGAATTTTCCAACTCTGGCTTATGGGAATAAACACTCTCCCCAGCCTTGTATGAGTGTCTATCATCTCCAATAATTTTGGGGAATTCTTTCTTTTGCCTCTGATGGTTTTCTTATATGTATGTATTGATCAATCCTCAGATGATTTTTTTTTTTTTTTTTTAGATACAAGGTTTTGCTGTGTAGTTCAGGCTGGTCTTGAATTCCCAACAGTCTTCCAATCTCATCCCCCTGAGTGCTAGGATTACAGCTGTGTGTCACCACGCTCTTTTTGAAAACCTCTAGAACCTCCTGTTTCTGTGCTGATTTGTTCTTTCATGTACTCTGTACCAAGAACTCCACCTGCCTTGGCCTCACCAGATTCTCAACTCATGGGCTCTGCCTGGGTTACTTTTCCTTGTGCTGAGGCCTAGAAATTCTCTGGGGAAACTGTAGTATTTACTTTATTTGTCTCATCTCTGTCAGCTATCACTGTTCTTCTGTTATCCAGTGTCTTTCAAACTGTTGTTTAATATATTCTGTCAATTTTTTTGTTATTTCAGGTAAGAAAATAAACAATCTGGTATTCCATCCTGGCTCAAAGTAGATGTCTGCATTTAGATTTAAAAGCATGTTTCTATCCTTAAAGCTATTTGTGTATTTTATGGAATTAAAATATTGATTTACATATTTATCAAATCAAATAATATTTTTATTCACCTGAAAACTGTTACTGGCCAACTACATTACTCTTTGCTTTAGTAGCAAAGAGATGTTAGAACAAGCTGAATGAGAATATAAACCAAAGTGCAGTAAATCACTTTATGTGTACTTCACAATGACTGCTAAAACACAGACAGTTCTAGGTATAGCCACTTGAACCAGAGCAGCAGCATTAAATCTTTGCCTCACTCAAGTATGGCCAGTCTGTGGTTTGCTTTACAGATGACACGTCAAAGACATTATGAGGAAAAAGATGAAACTCAAAGGTAAAATTTATAAACATATGTTCCCTGCTCTTAGGCTAAGTGTCCCTGAAGACTTCAATCTAAAGTGGATCTCTCTAAGTCAAAGTCCGAATTGTGCTCATGCTGATGCCTTCTGCATGGGACCCGTTAAGTTAACTCTGTAAATCTGACAACAGGGAAGCACATATTTATTTGATAGTGTTGAGCAGAGTATAAAATGTGAAGCAGTAACAAATGGAAAATTCTTGTTGACATAGAAGAGTGATGGGGATATTTCAGGCATGTATTAAGCTGTTAAAGTGTAAGTGTCCTATCCAGATTCTAGAGCCTGGATTCAACTCTTGTCTGTGACAGTTATCACTGGGTAACCTTGAGAAAATTTCTTGGCCTCCCTGTCCTAGCCTTCTACAGTACTACCTCCAGGGGTTGTTGCAATAACTAAATAAAATGATGCGGGCAAAACACTTAAAACAGTGCCTGGACACAGTAAGTACAATATAAATTTTAGCCATTAGAATTATCATCATTCTTGCTTTGGAGACTTACATTTGCAAGGGCAGGAAGGGATGTAGAATACATGGAATAGCAAAGGAAAGGCTTGCTTAGAAGGTAGAATTTGAGCTGGGCTTTGAACCATAAAGAGAATTTCAAATGATGGAACTGAGCAGTGATTCTGGACGTAGGAAATGGAATGAGCCAAGTCCAAAGGAAAAACTGAGATATGCTTTGTGTAAAAGTAGGTAGTCTAGGTGGAAAGTGTGAGGTTGCTGGACAGTAGAGAGTGATACTGCTAGAGGACAAAAAAATTACAGGATTTAGCAATTTTTTTTTGTACTGGGAATCAAACTCATGACATTTAGCAATATTTTCAAATAGCAAATGAGAAAGATGATGTTGTGTATAACCCAAATATAAACTGATCATCCACATGGCTCAGTCTCAAAACAACAAAGAACTAATGTACAGTCTAACATCTGAACTATTATGAAACTAGTTCAGAAATTTATTTGCCATTCTCTGAGAACATCAAAAGGCATACATTTCTTAAGCATTAGGAACAATCCTTAAACTTTCTTCATGAAGACTAACAATTGTCCTGCTATAGGCAGAATTCTGTGAATTTGTTTGTTTGTTTGCTTGTTTGTTTGTTTGAGACAGGGTTTCACTGTGTAGTTCAGGCTATCCTTGAACTCACTATGTAGCCCAGGCTTGCCTCAAACTCAAGGTAATTCTCATGCCTCATCTTTCTGAAAGCTGGGACTAAAAGGTAACACCACCAATCCTGGCTAGGCAAAATTCTCTTAGGAAGGCAAGCTTAATCAATCTATCAAAGAGAGAATTCTCTTTATGGCTGAACAGAAAAGAGAGTAGGAACACTATCAATACATTTAAAAATTCATCATTATGAAGAAAACACTAAGGTTTTGAGCCTTCATGATAAAACAATGGAAGATACACCAATAAAGAAAGAGGGAAGCAACACACAGAGCTTTGGAGACTAGATATTAAATCTGGGACCAAATATAAATTGGTCCCAGGTATACATGGACAACAGAAAGATGGTTGTGTGAATCACTGCCCCCAAAGAAGTAATAGCTAATAAAGTAGGAATGAATGGCAAGAGAAATATAGAAGAAATGAGCGTTACAGACAGAGCTTTACAAAATACATTTTAGGTTGGCAGTTGGCAGGAGAATTCATAAGACAAGAGAGAAATCCTCTTGTCTTGGAGTCATCCACACCAATTCTACCAATAATCGAGGATGGGATTCATGCATTAACATTGTCTAGAGCTTCCCCGAGTGATTTTATGCATAGCCAAAATTGAGAATCATTGTTTGAGAGACTTACCTGGCACTTAATGGTTTTCCGGGTTGTGTAGCAAAGTAGTTGTCAGAGAAAAAAGCCCTAGTTTATCAGATTAAAGACCAGAAACTACAGTATTCATATTCTCTATCTCTTTCTCTCCCTCTTTTTCTGAGGAAACTCAAGTTTAAAGAGATTAATTTTGGACCATAAACAAGATATTCAGTGGATTTCTAGCTTCTATTTAACCTGTGCTTACTGTTATCAACGTAACCCTTTTTGCTTTAGCTCATTTTTAACAAAAGATGTTTAATCTGGCTCACAGTTCTAGTCGAAGATTGTGGGGCAGTGTCCGGTCATGGCCTGGCTGGCAGTCCCACGGCCAGGTAATGAGGCAGGCAGCGTGTGTGTGAACATATCATCTGGTGTCTTGCTGTTCTTAGAAAGCCATCAGATTTAACTGTGAGGTTCTACCTGATGATTTTATCCAACCCTAATTACCTCCTGAAGACCTGGCTTCTAAGTATCACAGTGAAATTGTTTTTACCCTTCAATCCTTCTCAGTGAGATTAAACTCCCAAATCATTTTTGGTGGAGACGAATTGTAGCACCTCTCTCTTCCCTCCTCTGATCCCATTCCTCTTTGTCCCACCAAGTCCTCTATGCTCCTTGCTCTGAGATTTCCTGCATCATGTCCTGAGGGCACCACAGTTCTTCCAGAGGCTCTCTGTTCAGGTTTTGGACCACTTATGTGTCAATTAAGGCTCCTATGAAGTCCCTCAGGAGCAGCAGACCACACTGCCAGAGGAAAACCATTTAAAGGGCTCTCTCCTAACTTTATGAGCTTGAGAGAAAGGATTCCCTGTAGAAGAAAGAGAGAGGCATTCTGAATCCTGAGGTGCCAGAGTTGCTGCAGCTCTCACAGTGCTTCTGGTGCTGTCCTTCCTCAAGGCTCCAGCAGTGCCCTCCACACTGTTTACCGAGTGGCGTCGGGGTCTGGGCTGTGGTAGTGAGTCCTGCCAGAGCCGACCAGGGACACAGCATTTGTGGGAATTTTGTGACTCAAGAGGCAAAAGGTCAGTTTCTTTTCATTGACAGTGTTCTTGCTGCCTAAGGGTTTATCTCTGGGAATCTTGACTGGTTTCCAGGGTCAGGCTTCACCTCCATTGTTATCTGGAAACACAGGAACAGCTCTTTGTCGGGCCAGACAGGGTTAGACCCATTCCCCACACCCTTTCCTCGAGTGAAATTCTGCATTATTTCAAACAGCTTCAAGAGAACTTTTAAACACACAAACCTGCTCATGTTCCTCTCATACTCACGCATTCGTGCCTGAGTATCCTTCTCTCTTCACATCATTTTCTTGGATGCCACAAAATTGTGCATGAATGTGATCTAACAAGAATGCAGCCTGGAACTGGGGGATATGCCTGCAGTCCCTTGCCAACACTTGTCTTTCATACATTCTCATCCTTGTGTAACCCCTGAACCCGCACACAACTCCACCAGCCCACCATAACACTCAAGAGTGGGTTCCAATTATGTATGCTGCTTTCTTCTGGGTGTCATAAACCCGGATGGAGGTTTTTTGTGTTTCATGGAGCCGATCGGCCTGTTTACCCCTAGAAGAACCTACATCTGCTTCACAGCCACAGAAAAGACACAACTTTAGGTTCCTGGGGGTGGAGTGGGGTGGAATATGACAACAGAGATAGGAACAATGGAAAGAATGAACTGATTTCTTTCTCTTTTGTCCTGACGCAAAGCAACCAGGATATTCTGAGCTAACTTGGTGTGCTGTGTTCTAGTGTAGACTCTCCTAACGGGCCCTGATTCAACCCCAAGGCAAAGAACAGCAGTCTCTCCAGTCTGCTGGGTTCCGCCAGCTGTCTCAGGGCAGTTCTCCCTAAATGCAAACGATTAGCATTTCCTGTTAAAACATTTCTGATAAATAAATGAATACATCATCTTCCCAACCCGAGGCAGGTCTGCAAGCAGCCTAGGAGCTAGTCTGAGCTGAGGACTGACATAGACCACCCAGCACCAACACTCTGGCCCAGGGCCAAGACTGCTTTTGTTTGAATTCCTGTATGACTAACTGCTCGAACTGACGCCAGCCAAACTCAGTGAAATATTATTTTTAATATTAAATAAATAGATGGTGGTGTGTGTTGACCTTTTTTTTTCCTCAGTAAATTGCACCATCACAATCCAGAAGCTGGCTCTTGTACCCAGATTTCCTCAGATAGCAAAAGGAAGGTTGACATTCTCTTTGACCTTCTTCATGGAGCACTTATTCCCCAAGAGACAGAGAAGTCCCAGTTGGTGTGTACAGGACCCTATTTGGAGTAAACTGGAACTTCAAATGGTAACAAAGCTTGTGAATGATCACCAACCATTTTTGTTACTGTTTCTATTTCCTTTCAATATACAAAAGCACAAGTTTTTATATAGAAATCAGAAAGCAAAGATAAACAAGAAGTTGAAATGAGCTACCCAGTAAGAGGAATCGCTGCCAGATTTTGGTGACTATTCTTTCCATGTTTTTAACATGTTAATATGGCTATTTCACACTTACCTTACTGTATTTTGAGAAAAATGGGCTGATTCTATACCTATCTATATACTTTTTTACATAGAGTTAACTTGGGGCAACCATTTTATGCCAATAAATAAGCTCCTAAATCTGTACTCTTTAAAAGCTGCATAATATTCTATCATAGGAATGTGTCACAGTATACACCAATGGTCTCCCCCTGTTGGGGTTGTTTCCAAATTTTTGCTGTTATAAACAACACTGCAGTAAGAAAAGAAAGAAAAGAAAAGAAAAGAAAAGAAAAGAAAAGAGAAGAGAAGAAAAGAAAAGAAATTACCAGTAGCTAAATCTTTGCTTATCTCCACAATAATTTGTTCAGGATAAAGTCAAAAGACAGAATTTTAAGGCTTTGGTTATATAGTGCCAAACTGCCCTCTAGGATGATTGTACCAATTTATAGTACAACCAGCAGAGAATCAAAATATTCTCTTTCTGTACTTCTGCCATACTGCATAATATTCTCCAAAAACCATCTTTGATAATTTGTTAGGGGGGAAAAAGTACTCAATCTTAAACATTTAAGAGGAGAGGTGAGCAGAATAGATTTTGCATATGGCATCCAGCTATAGTACTGAGCAGTGAAGGGAATAACCAAAAAGGGAGACCCTGGCTGGCATGGCCAAAAGAAAGGCTCAGAAAGTGAGAAGACCCTTTAACATCACGGTTGGGCGGATAAAAGAAGTGCTCAGATGCCTCAAAGTGGGCCAAGACAGAAAGAGCTACTTTAGAGTTTCCCAAAATGTAACTTCAGTGACATGCATTTATTTGAAGAGAAAAGACACTGAGGCCAAGAGGTTTTGAGACCACTCAGATCAACCATGTTTGACCAGTTTCTTTAAAACAGAACTTTTGAAAATTTGGGGAATGCTAAAGAGCGTGCTGGATCTCTGAGAGGTTTCTACACTGTTTCCTGAGCTTATTTAACCATAAATGTAGCCCAGGTCTAGTGTGTCTTAGCTACTTTCTCTCATTGCTGAGATAATCCACTGATGAGCATACAATCCCACGACCCAAACGCCTTTGAAACACATGAGACTAGGAGGTGGGGATTTTAGAACTGAACTGTAACAAGGAAGCAAGAAGCAGGAGAATCAAAGGAGATTGGAAGAGGCCAGAACAAAAACATGAATTTAGAAAACAGGCCAGGAGTGTGAAAGAAGAGAAGTATGAAAAGAGGGAGGAAAATTTTAAAAAGTGGGCAGTCAGGAAGTATCACTAGGAAGGTCCCTTATTACAGAACACCTTTCCATTGTTTTTAGGAGAAACTTTGGGCTCTCGATCTGTTCCCCCACCCCTGCCAGGCCCCACTGTGTCACTCTCCAAGGTTTGTTTGTTAGCTTGTTTGTTTGTTAAAAGGGCCTTAAAGTGGAAAATTACTTAAAATGCAAAAATTCTTTTGCAAGGACAGAGAAAAAAATGGAAGGAGATGACCCTGATGGCACATGCCTGTAACCCCAGCATTGTGGGAGGGGTGAGGCAGGAGGATTGCAAGTTTGAATCCAACTTGGGCACTTAGGAAAGTGCCAACTTCCCTATTTCAAAAACAAACAAACAAAAGAAAGACTTGGGATTTAGCTTAGATCAAAGGCCCTGGGCTTAATTCTCAGTACTGATGACAACAAGAAAGAAAGAATAAAAGGAAGGAAGGAAGGAAGGAAGGAAGGAAGGAAGGAAGGAAGGAAGGAAGGAAGGAAAGAAAGAAAGAAAGAAAGAAGAGAGAGAAAGAATGAAAGAAAGAAGAAAGAAAAAAGAAAGAAAGAAAGAAAGAAAGAAAGAAAGAAAGAAAGAAAGAAAGAAAACCCAGAAAAGCAAAATTTTAATCACTAGGTATTTCATGGTTATGTGTAGCTTTGTACTAAGATGCATTAAGACATGACCAACAGGAAACAAACACCTTCCACTCAGCAAGGCAGCCCAGTTGCCTTAAGAGCAGACAGGGCACTTTGCACACCAGCTGAGCTTTCCACTGACAGCCTTTCCAGCACACTGAGAACGCCCATGTGGCAAACTAAATTCCCAAAAGCTTACCCTTTAGAATTCCACAGCAGTGCATACAGCCTTTAGAATCTATAACAAAGGACACTTAATTATTTAATAGAAACTATTTGTTATTTTAAAAAGTCTCAAGTAATTCATTCTGAAATAGAGGTGGGCATTTTGAAATAAGCTCATGACACAATCGTCACAATTTGAAAACTGTAGAATTTCCAGAAATTCAGGGTAGTATTTGAAGGAGTATATTAAGATTTACAGCATATGTTAGTAGGCCAGTGATTCTCAACCTCTCAGTTACCAAGTTTTTTTTTAAGTGTTACTCCCTGCAATCAATCTCTTATCTTAGATTATTACTCTGTAGTTGCATCCAGTGCAGCTCTTGGAGTCAATTGGCAATAACATTCCAGAAGTTTCTGTGAATTTAAATCGTTGTGATACATCCAGGGCTTACAAATGGAGTTGCTACAATTCTACCTAGAGGGGAAGAAAATGATATCGCCTTGTAGTTAACCAAATCAACCACACCACAGATAAGGAGCTAAACTTTCATACTATCAAAAAATAAGACAGACATAAACCATTATTAACTGATTTTGTAAATAACCCAGGAGTCTAAGATCCCAAGGAGAAAAGCTCTGTTTGAAATTTTCTAAAAACTTTCCAGCTTTCAATAATTGTTGCATTTGAAGCCAGGCGTGTGGCGCACACCTATAATCTCAGCACTCAGGAGGCTGAGGCAGGAGGATCGCTGCAAATTCAAGACCAGCCTGGGCTACAAACTGAGCTTAAGCCCAGCCTGAACTACATAATGAGACCCTGTCTCAAACATACAAAAAACATTGTTGCATTTATTAGGATTGATTCCTTCAGACCTCTAAACCAGTGTGGCCAGTGACAGCACAAGTGTTGCTATCCTCACTTCCCACGTTCACAGTAGATTGCTACACTCTTTCCCACTGAGGGGTTTTTACTTCTTCATACAGTGTTCTAAGCAACCAGTGAATCAGGTGCTGAAGGTGAAACCAATTTCTCTTTCCTGCTCTGCCCTGTATCTTAGGCAATTTGTCCACAAGGCAGGTATAAGGGACAGGCTCAAGTTCTCCAGAACAGAGAAGTTTGAGGTCACTTAATGAAGATGGAAGATGCAGAAGTGAGGAAAACTAAGAGATGTAGAGATACATGAGAATAAGAATATGGCTTCTCTCCTACCCCCTCATTGACAGTTTTGCCTCCTGTACTCCTCTTCTTGGCACAGGTACAAGGGTTAGATAAACAGGATTCAGAATGACTAGGAGAGGTAAGTATAAGAATGGATTCACTTGGGCCACACAAGCATCCAAAGTGATCTGGGAAAATACTAATACGACCCTACTTGGCCAGAGGATTGGGATTTTCTAGTTCTTCAAGTCCTTTGTCTCACATTAACTCCTTGGAGCTCTATGAAAAAGGCAAAAGAGATATCATCCTCCCTTACTCAAAAGGAAAGAGAAGCTTATAGAAGGGAAGTGAATGCTCAAGGTCACATGTCTAGAGAAGGCCAAAACTGGAAAAAAGAACCCGAGTTACAAACTAAGGAAGTCGATGGAGAGAAGACAAGATGGCAGATCAGTGAGCAACAATATACAGAGCCTGCCGGGAGAAACAACTCATTTGCCAGAATAAAACACTCTGGAGAGACCCAGACAGAGGAAGACGGATCCTCTTGACACAAGAAGAAATTAAAATGTAAAAAAGCTCGTCAAATACTTTGGGACTACAACTGAAACAGATAAAAATTACGGGACACAGCGTTTTCGTTCATGGTGACCCACCAAGTTTGCAAAGGCTTGAATCCGCATCAGCCGGCAGAACTGCCCAAACTCGTTCCTGCCGCCACTCACAGGAACCACAGCAGCACTGAAGTCAGGGGTTGGTGAGCCCAACGGAGAGCTAGTGAAGGGACCTTCATTAATCCACGGTCAGTGCTAGGAATGAGACCCCCCACACACACATGGGAAGGGCAGGACCAAATGGGCGACATGTTGGAATCTGGCAGGAGGAGCCTGAACTGGGAGCAACAGTAACTTCAGCTGGTTCCTCCCTCCCCAGAGCAGATTCATGGGATTTGCTTGGACTGGGCTGCGCCCCTGGCCGGGACCCTATGAGCCGTCCCAAATTGATTCCCTGCACCTAGCAAGCACTAACTGGGTGAAGGCACCTGAAGTTTGGCTGGCCTGGTGGGGAGGGGCAGGCTTACACCTCAGTGACAAGAGCAGGCAGGAGAGGGTGGAGTTCCCTTGCCAGTGTGCTTCAGAGGAAACGTGGCCAACAGGGAAGGGGGCTGGGACCTGCACTGTAACTCATGTGGAAGAAGCCAGGGCCATGATAGGAGAGAGAGGCAGGAGGAGGCCCCCAGCCCAGAATCCTGAGATCACTGATCCAGGAAAGGGAAAAACAAGGGAGACTGAGGGCAGCAAACACACAACATCAGACATGGCTTCAATGGACATTAAGAGATATCTTCAGGACCTTGTAGATGAGCTCAAAACTGAAATATTAAATCATGTAAAGCAAGATATAAGTAGAGTAATGAAAGAAATGCTCTCAGGAAGCATCTCTCAGGATGATACAGATGGAAGAAGGGAGGGACACAAAAAAAGGAGAGAAACATTCAATAAAGAATATAAAGAAAATATAGAATACATGAAGCAGATTCAGAGAGACTACCAGGAAATTAAAAACTCCATTGAAAGCTGGCAAACGCCTTAAAAGAAACTGAGGATAGACTATCAAAACTTGAAGACAAGTTTGCAATGTGTGATCATGAAAGGAAAGATCTCTTAAAAATAACAAGGAAGCAGGCAGTAACAATACAAAGGCTAGAAGATGACAAGAGAATCTACAACTTAAGAATAAGAAATGTGAATGAAGAAACAGGAATACATACAGGTGATTTGCAAAGGCTATTCATGGAAATAATTAAGGAAAATTTCCCAAGCATGGGAAAAGAAAATGACATTCGGTTGTATGAGGCATACAGAACTCCAGCCACCTACAACCAAAACAGATCTACACCCAGACATATAATAATCAAGATACCAGAAATTCAACATAAAAACAGAATATTAAAAGCCGTCAGAGAAAAGAAACAGATTACCTATAAAGGTAAGCCCATCAGAATCATGGCTGACTTCTCGACACAGACCATCAGATCAAGAAGAGCTTGGAGCGAAGTATCAAGACCTAAAAGCAAATAACCTCCAGCCCAGATTGATGTACCCTACAAAACTGTCACTAGAAATTAATGGAGAAACAAGATGCTTCCATGACAAAGAGGAACTGGGGGAGTTTGTGATCACCAATCCAACCCTACAGAGAATACTGAAGGACATTCTAGAGAGAGGAAAAAAAATGCCAGGATTTTAGGAACAGTGGCAGAAGGGCCTCAATGAGTGGGGCAGGCAGTAGAATGAAGGAGAAAACTAGACAAACAAAGGCAGAAATATAGCATAGCAGAAATGAGGCAGAGAAGGATAACTAGAATCTCTAACATAGATGGCCTTGATACACTACATTGTTAATAGTGCACCAGGATCTAAAACCCACATTACTCACACTACTCTGCTTAGCTGTATTATATTCTGTTCCAGTCATTCTACCTGTACTAGATTTGAGGGCACAGACAGTAATCCCGAAAATAACAGGATATAGTATGGTAATCATCCTTAATTTCCTATTAACTTAATCTAAAGCAGTGTAAAACCTACACTGTTTTACCATGACTGATCGTAATCGAATCTGGTTTGTTGGAGCACTGTTTTGTATTGATAGATTTTATTCAAAGCTGTTATGATTGATGTACCAAATCTAAGAGTATAGGCAACTGCACTTAAGATGACAAGATTCACTAGAATATCCACTCTGGTTTGATTATTACCTGCCTTTGAAGTTTTATACTGTCTACAATGTTTTATTTTACTAATATTGTTATTTACTGCTTTACTCAATTATACTGCTATATTCAATTATGTCTGATGATATAGACATTCTATTGAAGATAATAAACAACACAGTAATCATTGTAGATCACCTTTTACTGTGGTTTTATACGACTTTTTGGTTTCATGTTTTTATAGGAATTTGTTTGATTTTGTCTTGCTAAGTTTTGTTTTTCCCTCTAATACAGAAAGCATAGAAATACACGTAGAGGTTCATGCATGCATAGCTGTTTGCATTCTCACTATATGACTATCTACTTTGTATGCTTTAATTTTGAAACTTGAACAACTATTTCTAAGAGGGCAATATGTAATTTATTAACTAGTGATTTCTTATTGTTTATCTTTTTTTTTTTGGAATTCTGTATTATCTCTACCCTTTACATGCTTTTGTTTCTCTTTAAATTAAAAAAAAATAAACTAAGGAAGTCAACAAGAAGCAAGCCCTCTCCCCGAGAGTTGGTGCCATGTGCAGGCTTCTGAGGGGAGAACCAGACACCAGCCTTTTCCTATTAGTAGGTACCATTCTTGGACTGCTGGGGAAGAGAAAAGAAGTCAAGAAGAACCCTGTGAGTAGGCACCATACCTGGGCCACTGGGGGAGAAACAGATGTTAGCCCTTTCTGGTGCGTGAGCTGGGAGGCAAGAAGAGCCAGCCCCCTACCTTCATGCCCTCTGAAAGCCACTGGCTGATCTGGAGAAACACAGCTGTGATGACAGCTACTGAGGTAAAATACAGTTTAATGCTTGTAGTGTTTAGTGTTTCACTGACTTTGCAGGCCTAAAGTTGGTAGTCTCATCATCTATTTAGAGGATAACATGCAGTGTAGCATCTATGGGGGTCTCCTTCTGAAGGTGGTGGCCATTGTTAATTCCCTACTATCTTGTTTTGAAGTTCTGTGTCATTTTTATTGTTTTGTTGGCTTGGGTTTTATTCTGTTTTGTCTTGCTTGATTTTATTATATCTGATGGCACGGGCAGCTATTTCAAAGATAATAAGATATATTATGGTAGCCATTTTGGATTTGCTATTATCTTGTTTTGAAGCCCTTTATTGCATTCATTGCTTTGTTTTTATTGGTTCTAATCTGTTGGGTTTTGTTTGATTTTTTACTATGCCTAAAAGTATCTATGCTATTTTGAAGACAACAAGAGATATTATGGTTAGCATTGTTGATTTCCTATTATCTTGTTTTGAAATCCTGTATCACTTACCCTGTTTTGTTTTGATTGGCTTTATTATTTTGTTTTGCTTGGATTTACTCTCTTTAAAATAAAAAGAAAAATACTGGGTTAGTACCTTTCTGTTGTACTTGTGTTCTTATATTGGTGTATGAATATCTCAGGACAGGCATGGGGCAGGGAATAATTTTAAAGATTTTGAATAAAATAGCCCTTCTCAAAGATTTTTAGAGACACATTTTGATATAAAAATACGAAGGCATATCACAAAGCAGAAAGTGTATTTATATGACTTTTTACAATAAAGTACAAGATTTCAAAGGCATCAGTGCTGGTGGCAGTGGGCTTTCTGGCCAGACTTGCAGTCCTTCTGATGGTGTATTCATTGTTCTCTGCTATTCTGGTGATATGGGTAAGAGGTGCTATTCTTCACTATGCTACCTCCTACTTCTTCTGTCCTCCTTCTATCTTTTCCTCCTTTTTCTTTGTCTTCATTTGTTTAGATATGCTGCCATTTTCCCAGCACCCTCAGAGGGCTCATTGGTAAGATCATTTCATGGGCATAGAGGCCAGCAGAATTGCACTTATGGGAAGGGCTGACTTTCCCAGGGGTGATGCAGAGAGGACTAGGGAGAGATTGAGTTACAGTCCAGGCTCAGTCACCGTCACTGGAAAAGAATGGACTGCAGTTGAGCCAATCAGTTGGAAAATGTATCTCAAGATGTCTGTGCCAGTGCATTAGTTAGCTCTGGCTTCCACAACAAAATATGATAGACTGGGAAGTTTAAACAATGAAAATTAACTTTTCCTTAGTTTCATATATTAGAAGTATGAGATCTAGGTATAGCATGGTCACCTTGCAGTGAAGGCTCTCTCCTTGGCTTGTAGATCACCACCTTTTGCTGTATGGTTATAGAAGGCAGAGAGACTTTCTACTTATCTTTTTTATGTGAAAATAATCCCATCCTGAAGGATCATCCCCTATGACCTAATTACTAAACCTAATTACTTTGCAACCACCCCATCTCAAAATACTGTCACATGGGGATTAAGACTTTACTATTAGAACTTTGGGAAAACACAATTCAGTAGATAGAGATCAGTTGGAGAAATATAAATTATATGTAACACAAGGTCTAACTCCAACCCAATTAAAGGCATCAGCTGGCTCAGATGACTGGACACAAATCAGTGTTGGCCGCAGAAACAGTTGATCTTGAACTGGATCAGGAATAGCCTGAATTATGTCATCCAGGATTCTAATGTCCATATCTTCATACTAAGATGTCGTATCTTTAATGTAGAATGTCTGAGATCTTGTGTTTCTTTGTTCACATCCAGTGACTGTGTCTCATTAGTTGTAATTATGTCACTGTCCATTCCCAAATCAATCACTGTGGTCAGGGTGGCTGGTCTTACTGATTCGCTTAAGCCAATCAGGGTTCATTGTGAGAGCTAAAGAATAAGCTCATCCAACTTCTGTAACTGCATCATAATCAGGGGTGAGAGTCAGTTTTGATTGCCAGCTTGATTGGCGTGAGAGATGCCTTGGAGATTAGTAAAGAATACTTTGGGGCATTGGGGTGGGTCATGGGAGTGTAACCATGGAGATTATATCTGGTCCCTAGAATTTTTCTCTCAGGTTCTTCCCCTGTTCTCTACTTCTTGGCTGCCATACCCTTCCACCATGGTGTTTCTATCTTGGATTCCACATGGACTGAAATCTCTGAAATTGTGAGCCAGGATAACCTTTTCTCCTTAAATTGTCTGTGTTAAGGATTTTGTACTAGTCATGGAGAAGTGATTAGTACATCTGAGAAAGACAAAAACAGACACAATGAGAAGTGACTATGTCATTCATTCCAATTTCCTCTTTAAAACTGTCCATTTTAAAGTACTGACTGTGTATGGCACATGGCAAATTCTCAGTAAGTATGAATCGTCTAATTGGCTGCCTTCCTATTTATTAATGAGCTCCTCCGAACTTTCTGGGAAAGGATAAATGGGATGGGCCCTACAAAAAACATAATAGGAAATGTCAACTAAGGTCAACTCTTCTCTGAACTCTTCATGTTACAGAAGTGCAAAGTATTTCAACAACAGAGCAGAAGTTCCTGGCTCCACAAGCTTGCATTGGGGTTTTGTTGAGATGACATTCCATCCACACTCACTCATCTCTTCCAGATGTGGAAAAAGACATCTTCATTCTTCTTATATTGTATATGGATGTTGGTATTGGGTCATGCCAGTCTGGTAGCATTTGAATTTTTACTTTATTTAAAACATTTACCATGGTCGGGCATGGTGGTGCATGTCCATACAGGGTTCCTAGTATTCAGGAGACTGAGGCAGGAGAATCGCTATGTTTGAGGTCAGCTTGGGCTACAAAGTGAGTTCAAGGCCAGCCTGAGCTGCATAGTGAAACCCTATCTCAAAAAGAAAAAACAAAGCAAACACTTAGTATGACATATATCCATAAATCCCTCTGTGAATAACTTTGAACTATATGTAGTTTAAAAGTTGTGAGTCCACCATGTTGAGTAACCTGAGGCAGTCACAAAAACTAAACTAAACTAAATTAAACTAAGCTAAACTAAACTAAAAAACTGTATGGCTTCAATTATCTGAAGTGCTTGGAGTAGTTATAGAGAAAGTAAAAGGGACTGGCGGTGGGGACAAATGGGAAGTTATTATATCAGGGATCCAGGATTTCAGTTTTGCAAGATGAAGGGTTCTGGACGTGAAGGAATGTATTCAATGTGACTGAACGGTACATTTAAAAATGGTTGAGATGGTAAGTTATATGTTATATGTGTTTTACCGCAGTTTAAAAAGAATTATAAGTAATACGGGGATTTCTTTTTTTTTTAACCTCACATTGACAGTTATTTTAAAAGCTCTTTTCTGTTTCTATTGTACACATCTTACATTTGACAGTCAGCAAATAAGATGATTATTTTTTCACACAGGCACTGAAGTTTGTTTGTTTGTTTAGGTTAAATTTAGACTTTCTGTTAAGGCACAATGTTTCCTAGAAACATTGTATGCTACTTTTCTTCTAACAGATCTTCCACTCTCTGATAAGGCAACTCTTTTGCCCTTCTTTTTCTTTCCCCAGAATGGATTAACTAGTGGTCATCACACATTTTCTTTGGAAGGTCAGAGTAGTCCAGCCTAGTTTTTGGTAGGATACAGCAAACTCCAAATATTGGAGCTGCAGCCTGAGTGTCATGTCCTTCCCCAGGTGCTTGAGTCACCTGCTCTTCCAGGCCCTTCATCAGTCACTACAACTTTCCTCTGAGGTTTGAGGTCTAGATGGCATCACTATCGTGCTTGGGAGTACTCAGAGAGGTCAAGTACTCAGAGAGGTTCACATCTCACTTCTGTCTTCCTAGAGCCAAAGTTTGGGAATATCTTCCTAGACTACTTTGCTGCCACCCTGTCTTTTCTAAGGCATGAAGATAACCCTATCTTTGACCTCCCTGGAGCACTGAATGCCTTTTGTGTCAGACTTACAAACCCTACTGGGAAGAGGTAGTAGGGGAATCCTCTGTAGTGACAGGTGAGTCATCCCAGTTTCCTGATCACTTCCACCTTCTCCCTCTCCACCTTCCAGCTTCCTTGGCTTCCCCAAGTTCTCCAGTTACGTTACCATACCTACCCCAAAGGACACTTTGATCTTGCTCTTTTTATATTTATTTTACTTTATATAAATTTACCTGTTTATTATAGGCTAGGGATGTCTCAAATACTAGAGCTTCTACTTCAATTCCTTCAGTAGTCTGCTGGCTGACTTAACTCTGACCACAGAAGTGGTATTGTAGATCCAGGCACTACCAGTCACTGTTTCCCTGCAGGAACCAAAGTGCCAGATCCCTACAGGTCATTTCTCCATCTTGGTCTTGCCACAGAAGGAGCAGGTATACTTGGGGTGCTGGCTGATTTCAGTTTTCTTCAGAATTTACCAGAGCGAGGTACCATAGCAGGTATTTACCCACAATGCAGACCTTCTTGGTGCATTTGGCCATGTCATTGCAACCTAGTCCCAAGCCCAGAGAGCATGTTATTTTTTTTTTTTTAAAAAAACAGCTTTTTAACTAGTACATGTTAGTGGTACATACTGATTACCTTCATCATAGGGAGTTGGTACACATACATGACACAATGATCTTGTTCTTGAGCCAACCTAGGTAGACACAAATGCCTTTCTTTGTTCAGCAGAAACTAGGATAATACTTTTCAAAAGCAAAGGAATATTTACTATGAAAGTAAAATGAAACCAAATCAAGCTGCAACTAGTGGGGGGACATAAAAATGTCCTGATGGAGGGAGGATCCTCTTCTTCATTTAGCTTCAGTCCTTCTAGGAGGGTAGATATGTCTGTGGTTGTACTCGCCATCAGCGTTCCCAAGTCCTATCTGGGGTGGAGGGAAACAGAATTTTCATGTCTTCATTCTTTCTGGGTCAAATTATCTCAGGAAGTAACTTCCTGCTTCTCCAGGGGCAAGGTAACATGGCCAATTTCCATACCTGTAATCTAGTGTCCCTCTCTGCCCATGGGTTGAGGGAAACATATATGGAGCATTTAGTATGAAAGGAACTTGACAGGAGTTTAACTTTCAAGAGTACATACACAGAGAAGGCATTTTAAGGAAAAGGTAAGGTTGTGTTCAACTTCCAGCTCTGCCTACAACTAGCTGTGAGACCTTAGACTGGACAGATTGCTCAGCTCTTCCCTACAAATTCCACTTCTGTCCTATGCAGGGGACCAGGAAGACTGAGATCACTGTACACAGAAACTCTACAATCTCTAAAATGTTTGCAGTTATTAATGCCTCTCAGAGGGAGGTAGCAACACTCCCATTTTACTGATCTCTGAACCTAGGTCTGCCATGGTCAAGGCACATTGCTGTTTCCCTGACTCTGCACCTCACCAGAGCACCTGCTCTCATATTGTCTTGCACTATTACCAGACTGTGTATTTGTGGAGGCTCTAATATTCCTAAGTAAACAATCACCAGTTGAATGCATGAATGCCCACATTAGTAAAAGGAAAAGAAAAAATTAATATTTGAGGCACAGCAAAAGTACTATACTGGAGGCGAATAGATGAATTCATTTATCAGCTAGTTAATATTTACTGAGTGTTCACACGTCTCTGGTCCTATTCATAGAGAATATGACCTTTGGATGCCTGAGGGGAATGGGAAGGCAAGGTAGATGGATGAATGGAGAAGTTGGTCTAAAAAAGTCTGAATTATAATGTTTAATATTTTATTACTTGCGGATAATTATAATCTTCAAACTGGGATACAATATTGTTAGATTAGGTAACATGATAATATAATATGATCTTTAATAACCATATATTATTAAAGTTAATGTTATTGTTATGTGAAAATATTTCTATTATCTTTTTTCCATATTTGCAATTGTGTCGAGGATCAGTACAAACATTTCATTGTTATGCAACTCTTACACACACTGAAAATTTAAAAAGCCATGCATAATTTTTTTTAGTTATTTCAGTGACTTTCCAGTTTCAAATTTGGAGAAAAATTTTCCTTAAAAGAACCAATAAGTATCAGTATCTTTAAATGATGCTAAAGTGTAACTGAAGACCTATGACTCACAATTTCATTCACCTACACTACATACTCATATGTTTTATGTTTCACACAACATTAATAAAATTATGAAAACTGGACTACCAGGGCCAAATATGTGAGAGTGCTCATGATTTTGACAAGGTGAGGATCAGAAATAAGAAGTTCTTTAGAAAACAGTTCTACTAAAATAAACATAGTAATACAAGTCATTTAAAATAAATATTAAATGCATGCTTGTGATTCCAAGTTGCCAGTTAGTATGCTTTGTATTGTAGGATATAAAACTAAACACCCACCTATGGAATTTTAAACTGACATCCAAGCCCTTCAAAGCCTCCCATAATTCAATATCCTAGTGTTTTCTGGTTGTACCAAAAAATAAACAACCAGCAAATGATTTTACTTCTTAAAAAAAAATCATTTACACTTTAAAAATGTGTTGAGATGGGATTCCTTCCTCTAAAACAAATGTGTCTAGAGCTACTAAAAGGCCTACATTTACAAAATAGTTAAGAAAAATATAAGACATGGTGTGCGATTAATCAGGCTTGGCTTCTTTCTCTTCTGCTTCAGTCAGAGGCTGCCCTCTCCTCATTTTTAGCTTCTCTGTTTTCTGCAGGTAAATCTTTAGTTTCTTGCTTAGCCACTTCCGGCCTGTGTTCCCTTTGCTCCCTTTTCCGTTTTGTTTGCACTTTTTTGTCCAAAGATTGATCCTCGCTGCCTTTTTTTTTTTTTCTTTGTTTCCACTTTTGCAGGAGGAGGTTTAGCTGACAGCCTTGGACTCCTTCACCCCTTCGGCCTGCGGAGCTGAATTTCCTCTCCCGCACTTGGTGGCGCCGGGTCCTTGCGACTGCTCCTTCGCCTCCCAAGCTGCTGGGTACCGCGACAGGAGCAGTGGAAGAACCAACTCTATCCTCTCCTATACTCGAGTCCTTCTATGATCTCAAAAGCTAATGATTTTAAATTTTAAGCTAGTGGAGTGTTCAACTGAAGGATTTTTATTTGACTGTCGCTATGGGCAGTAGGTAGTTTAAATCCAGAAGACGCTGTGCTTTTGATTGGTGGACAAGATTTCAGAGCAGGACTTCCAGTCTTAAAGATGGTTTATGCGCCTTGACAAAGCCATTCATTTGATTTAACAGAGGAACTGGCAGCACGGGTAGGAATCCCAAAGGTCAGAAGCATGCTAGTTGGGGTAACACCACCATTGCTGGGAAGACTTGATGCAGTCCACAGACAGACTGGTGGAGAAGGGGGTGAAGAGGGAGGACCCCAGGGCCAAGAATCCCTCAGAAATGGCCATCTGCAGGTTGAGACAGGTAAGATAACAGACAGGTTAAAGCAGGCCGGGTTACGATGGCAGCTCCCTAGCATGAATCCTTAAAATTTGTGTTAAAGTGGGCGTGAGATAAATCTGAGGACCTCACTCCTGTTGTAGTCAATCTTGAGTCAGTCTTGAGATGGATTCTGGTCGATGTACAGAAGACCACTGAAGAGGGAGCCGAGTAAGGGGGTTCTAAGTGTCGCTGAATCCCGATCTTTTATAAGCTGAGTGATGTTGGTAAATTATTTAATCTTTGAACTTCTATTGTAGTCAGGAAGACAACAATAGTATTTTCCGCATTATATTATGAGGATTAATTAGCTTGATGTAGATCCTATGCTTCACATTATACATAGCACCTACAGGATGCCCCGTACCAGGCAGGAATGATTACTGTTATTGAGCACGTAGGACTAGAGCTGCCCCATTTGGTCAGTGAACTCAAGGACGTGTTCTATGGTTTTATTGTTGAGTACTCCTTAAATTACTTAGTTGATCATCATTATTGTTAAAGAAACAATGCATGGCTTCTGCTTCCAGTGCTAATATTTGATGCCAGGCAACCTCTTTGAGGATTTGGGACCATCTCTTTCCAAGTTTTGTCTACAGCAAAGAGATAGCTCAGGCATTAAACTGCCATGAGTCATCCCTGTGCCCATGGTGTATAATTATTCTATTCTGGGGTTCTCAAATCCCAATAAAGGAGACAACAAAGACAAGAAAGAAATAGCAAAGCAGAGGTAGAGAATTGTTAGCTTGGAGGGCTGAAAGTGTTCTGGATGGTCTGCCATGCCAAATACCCCACAGTAACATAAGAGTAATAACAACTGAATCAAGAAGGGTATGGAAAGGAGAAGAAGCGAGGGAACCATCCAAGAGGGGCAGGTGTAAAGGATCCAAGGCTGTTCAATAGAAGCTTTTTTTCTGATTACAATTTGTCAGCTGTTCTTTAATTCGTATGGGGATGGGCTGAGACCCCTGGTGCATAGCTGGGGTCTCTTCTCCAGATACTCAGGTTTCTGGCTGAGAATCTCCTTTGTAGAGGCAACTATTAACTCTTGTGACTATTTTCATCAGATAACTTTGTTTAGATTATAATAGAATTCTTTTTATCCTAATTATTTTCTTCTGTGTAGCTTTCTTAATATATGGTGCTGTCGCCATCTTTCTTCTGTTTCCTTTTGTTCAATGTTAAATCTACATCTCTCTTACATTTAGAGTATAATTTAAGGCACCCTATGTTTATTTTCTCTCCCACTGCCTTTCCAACCCTCCATTTTCTGCCCTTTTGCTCTACTGTCCTTTTTAAAAATTTTTTAATTTTTTCTACTGTTCTTTTTATTATTTCCTTTCCTGCTTTATTGCTACCCATTCATCTTGTTCTAACACTGCATATGAATTTCTAATCATATTCAAGACTCTATCTTTCATCTCAAGGTAACTCCATTCCTTTATAGGTAGGAAAAGCCAGAGGGTCAACCCTGGGGTGGAAATCAGAGTTCTGATTCTGGCTTTTCCTTTATTTGTGTGGCTCTGTTATAACCTTAGTGTTTTCAATTCTTTGGTCTCAGAAGTGAAGAGAGAAGAAATTCGGGTGTTGCTCAGTAATGTGCTCCATGAATTATCTTTTGACCAAAGGCTTAGAAGACATAGCTTCACCATTTAAGGTGCATGATGGTCTGGGTTGAAATAGTGCCACTGTTATTACGGCAGAAGATACTGTGCTCTCACAGCCTAGGGGTTCTGGCTGTAGCCCGCTCACTCTGCCCTGACCTATTGCCACAGACCTGGGGACACTCATGGTAATTCTGGGTAGGATTCCCTTGGGTATTAGACTTTGGGAGACAAATTCTTTAAAGTCATGGAACCTGTCTAGCCACTGGATCTCTGAAATCTTGAATCCAGGAAAGGGGAAACACTATTTGCAAGGTATTTGAATCCATTCCATGGCCAAATAATAAAGTCACATTTTCAAAGGAAACATTCCTATGATTGGCCATGATGATTGTTTAGCAAACTTGCCTTCTGTGAATGATACTTGTATTTAGTTGTCAGTAGCCACAGCTCATTCCCTTCCTACCAAAAAACTTTAACAGAAAAGGTTTTAAAGTTGTCAGAATACAAGGTTATTTCTTTTTAAATTTCCAGCCTAGATCTAGCCTCATCATCCTTACCAGCATGTCAGTGATAATAATATCTTATACTTCATTCTATGGGTTTTAGGTATAATAAATCAAGAAATGATAGTATCTCTAAACAGTGTTCCCTATTGGTATCCCTATAGGAACACAAAATATGGTGGTGCATCATGAAATAAGAAATCTAAATGTCCTCCGGTCTGGTCCCCAACTTCCCAGATTAGTCCCAGAGAGAACATGTGTCTTACTGAAAGCCGCCCAGCTATTAGTTAGATCTCCTGACCTCTGGCCCAGAAAACATCCTGAGTCCTTCAAATATCTTAACAAGAATAAGCTGGCCATTCATAGACAGAATCAAATAATGTATTTTAGGAACCCAAAATTAATTTTGCTCAATTATGTGGGTAATACTCTATCACAAGATTCCAAAATAATTTTTCATTTTCCTCATTTTTTTAATCTTTACAAATAAAGTCTTTGAATTTCTTTTTAGGCACTTGTATCATCTCTCGTTCCATTTCCCAGACTGTTGTTTTCGAGTTAGGGTCTCATTGTGTTGCCGAGGCCAGTCCAGCGAACCTCAAGTGATTCTCCCGCTCAGGATCCCGAGTATTTGGGACCACAGGTGCACTTCACCATGTCTAACTCCTCGGCTCTTTAAAACCATTACTAATGCAGCCAAGTGAATGTTTGTTCAAATTGTTTTGGTGTGTGTAGATTGCAAACAGCACAGTCATTTAAACTTTTCTGCCACTAACTCTCTTGTCAGAAAACTAATAAACATGGCACAGTTGACCCATGTAAAGTCTTGGGTTGCACTTCTGTGTAGGTTGTGGTGAATGATGTAATAAGCAGATGGAGCATAGGTACCAAGAAGCAAACCAGAACCTGGGAAGAACAGAGATTGAGTAACTTCTTGGGTGACTGCATGCTGAACAGAAGCCCTCTCCAGCAGATGAAAAGAGCTGGCTGCATGGTTCTTTGTTTCCACAGAAATCCATCTGAATTCTGATTCTGGGACAGACCAGGAACACCATGTGGAAATTCCCTGTCCAGTTCTGATTCAGAGTATTTCTTCCCAAGAATCTCAGTATTTGGAATTAACTCTAGCAATATGAGTAGAGAAGACCGGTTTTCTTAGAACATGGAACAATTCTAAGTCAGTGGCAACTTTTCAGTAGCAATTTAGTGAATCAGGGTGTGGAGTACATAGAATATCTGAAAATTCATATTTCTGTTCAAATAGTGACAAATTTATAAACAGCATGAATATGGAAAATGAGTCAAAATCAATTAAGATGAATCTAACTCAGTAACACAGCTAATATTGCTCAGAATTTGTTTATTGGGTTTCAGCTATTTTTAATTTTACAAAGAAATTATTATAGCTGTATTTGTTGCAAAAATTACTGGAGAGTAATTAAGATAATTTAAAATTATCTTAAATTGAGTTTTGGGCAAGGAGAATGTTTTCTCTAAATGTCCGAACTTTTCTTTATGTTAGTACCTAGAAAAATGGGATTTGTGAGACCTTTTTAAGGCTATTTATCCCTGTGAGTTCCTGATTTCATATAAGTCATGGTGGGTTTCAAAGAAGATATTGCATGTGGAATATTTTTGCACAGAGCTAGGTATGAAGACAGAGTAAAAGTTAGTTTCCTTCTCTCTCTGTGTATGTGCATGGAACAAGGAGGACTGAACAAGCATGAATTGGAAGACTGTTCCAGAGAAAAGGGATCCATAATTATACTAAGTATATCAGCAACTCCTATTTATGTATTTGGGGTTCTCTACCAGGTAACCAACCTAGAGGACTCAATCCTACACTCTGTGTGAGGAGACAAGATTTACTTATTTGTTAAACAGGTAATTAAAACGTGGAAGAAGTGTTACTGTCGTAGTCCGTATTTATTGTATCTTTGGAGACCAGATAGAAGTTCAGAGTTGCTTTACCTAGAAGAAAATGGCAGATGAGAACATCGCTAAACTGAAAGGTCAGCCATCACAAGGAGAGACTGTTGGCTTTCCCAAAACAGGAGTGGTGAGAAATTGCCTCAACATTCTTGATGACAAGAGAAAATCCCAAAACAAACCTAATGGGGCCCTGCAGCATAGATGTGTGCGGGTGAACAAGCTGGAGTTGTCCAGTGCATGTCCCTGCTTTCCTCACCGGCCTGAGTGACACCGATAGGCCTTTGTGGAGTCACTTATCCAGATCCTCCTTAAGCTCCATTTTTTTCTTTGCTCAGTAGATTCCCTAGAGAGATACCCTTTCAACCTCCCACCTCTGCTGAATGCCTGTTGGATCCCAGCGATGAGCCCATTGGATGGCTGGATTTACTTAGAGCAGACTATTATCAAGGCCTGTTAGTGTTGCTGAAAAGAATTCTAGTCAAACCTTCCAGGTTAGAAGAGACATGACAGCTCTTTGCAGAGTTATCCATGAAAAAGCACAGCAACCATCCTACACAGCGTTAATATCTGCCCCCACTCCTGCCCCCCAACTTGCTGCCAGAGATCAGCTAATCTGATAATTACGGCAACAAACACAGTTTAGACAAACAAGACCTGACCCTGAGGGTTTGGAATGAAAACATTTACTCTCTCCCTCCCTAGAGAGATGGTGCCTGCAGCCTACACACACAGAGACACTGGGAAAATACTCTTGTGCTGGAGCAACAGGGTGAAAACATCTGTGTTCCTGCACTGTGTGTAGGAAGATAAAGTTAATGGGGGGAAGAAGCAGAGTGGGGGAGGCCAGGGGCGCTAGGAATGGTGCAGTCCAAGGCATGCCTGTTTGGAGCAGATGGAAAATGAACCCATCTCTGGAGATGTAAGCGAATTATAATTGATTTTGCAACAGAAACTGCGTGAAAGGAGAAGTGCATAGGAAACAGACAGGATTAGAGGAAAAAGCCTGGAGGAGTGACTGAAGGAAGAGAACCAGTTTAAGAAACCAATGTAGGATTTATTCCTGAGAGATAGAGAAAAGGATATTCCTTGTGGTCCATGATTCTAAGAAAATTTAGAGATTCAGGGTGAGATCCAAGTTCTAACAGTCTAGGTTAGCAGGTCAGCCTTTTCTCTACCCCCAGGTCTGTTTCTAAGATGAACACGTGCTCTCTCCTTCCCTATCAAGCTATTCTTCTGCATTGTAAAATGTGACTGGAGTGATGTTGGCTGCCTCCTATACCCTTCCCAGTCCCATTCTACCCTCAAGTTTTGCCTCATGTATTCATATATGCCAAATGTCATTTCCTTTTTACACATGGCTGGTGTTTGCCAGCTAGTAAATGCTTCTTGTCCCTTAGAACTCTCCAGATTTCCCCTAGGCATCCATCCTTGGGGAGCTGCAGATCAAATGTATGGATGGTACTGAGCTAAGAGAAATAACCGCTGTGATTGATGATAGGATCAAGGTTTAAAATGAATTTCATGAGCTAAAAGATGGTCTCAGATCAATATGAGAGGATGCAGCAGGAATTAATGTAAAACAGTGCATTTAGGTCTACTAATCAATTGCATGAGTACAGCGTGGGAAAACCTACAAAAAACAGTTTATGTAAAACCAAAACAAATCGGTTAGTTTGGGGTTGACATTTGATTCAGTATGAGACGGTAATAGATGGATCTATCTGCTTAAATAGTGAATACAGTCAATGTGAACATTAATAAAAGCATTGTGATTGGGTTAATGTCCTATGTCATGAACAAACCAGGGTTTGTGTTTTAATTTCATGTTTACATTAATACAGGGCCCACCTTGTCAAGAAGCACCTTCCCTGTCCTGCCCTGCTCGGCTGGTTTCATGTTACCCCTGTGTTTCCAGTGTCTTAGCTGGTGAGCTGGAGAGTCCCTCAGTAACAGAGAAAGACATCTCTTTCCAAACAGGTCTCTCTTCTCGCTGTTTCTCATTCACACTGTGCCCCTTTGTTTACCCATTTATTTATTCAGTTATTGAATACCTGCTGTGCGATAGTCATTGTTCCAGAATCTGGAGATTCAATAGTGAACAAGTTGGGGTTCTTATCCTCATTAAGCTTAGCTTCCCATGGTGGCAGGGAGACCCTAAACAAAAACTTTTAAAATGTTAGACAATAGAAAAGAAAATCCTACCACAGTACCAGGTACTTGAAAATTCTTCTACCTTCTGCCTACACTTCTCAGAATATTACTTCCTGCTTCCTAACCCAGCTCAAGTTTCACTTTCCCTTTGAAGGCAGAGGGTTCCTCTGAGGAGTCTTTCCCCCTCACTGTTGCCCAGGGGCTTGTACCACATAATTGAGCACTCTAAGGCTCTCTAATTGCTTCCCTAATGCTAATTTTGCCTGCCCAACAGACTGCGGGAGATTATTAGCTCTTTGAGGCCATAGGATATGCCTTCAATTAAAATATACATATCCAGACAGTCTCTAGCTAGAATGCTCTTTAAAGAGAAATGAAAAGCACAATTCAAACATGACTTGAGGTTTTTAAACCAATTCTCAGATAACAAGAGAATACCTTTTCAGTGCTTCCCAAATCCTCTAGAATAAGAATATAAAGGTAGAACAATAGTTTGTTTATTTGCTGAAATTACATCCTCCAAATAGTCCTAGACTCTGTAAGGAGACCTTTAAAACAACAAACATGCGTTAAACTAAGTAGTAGCAAGATCAGAGGGAGCAGCAGGAGGGAAATACCCAAGTCTTAAGAGGGAGGAAAGATAAGGACAAACAATGCAAATTCAGAGAGAAACAGTCCACCCAGTAGTCCAAACAGCATTGTTCTGCATCCCTCACACTCCATAGAGTAAAAGCAGGCCAAGAAAAAACAAAAACAATGTAAATGGCCATTAATAGAGAATTGGTTAAAGCAATAATGACTCCCCCTCCATACCATGGATTGGTATGGAGAAAAAGTAACCAAAGCTGTATTCACTAACATAAAAAGATTGGCCACCACATAATTTAAGAAACAAATTTCAAAACAATACAGCTAATATGATCCTTTTCATTGAAATAAACTTTACTTAGATACTTACATGTGTGCAGAAAATGTGAGTAAAGGATATGCACCATTGTTAATGATAAGTGTTTCGGGGAATGAAGTTACAGGGAAGGAGAGGAGGACTCAGAGAATTTAATGACTTGTTTTTACTTTATACACTTTTGAAATGTTTGATACCCTTAATTTAGAATGGCCATTTGTTGTTTCAGTAAAATAATAATGAATAGAAATAACCAGAGTTCATTAATTTTCTCTTTTACAGAAAACACACATGTTGATATAGGGAGCAAGATCATTATTAAGATTTGATTTGCTCCTTAGAGAATTGTGGATACCCCAGGTGACTCCTAGATTTGCACAGATACCCTTATGCCATGTGGGAAGAGAAAATCTTTAGCATTCATCAGTGGACTGAATCCCCTAGGGGACACTCTTAGGTAAAACAAAAGCATATGTATTTTTTTTGTTCCGGGTTTCGAACTCACAACCTCCTGCTTGCCAGGCAGGCACTTATGCCACTGAACTAAATCCCCGGCGAAAAGCATATCTAAACCAAAGACTTGGCAGGGCACTCAAGAAGAGGTGAGGAGGCAGCTGGAAGCATGATTCATGAGTTTGCTTCAAGGGTGCACTTAAATTCCTTGATTTATTTTTTCTGTGCAAATGAACTCCTGGAAAAATATGTTTAAGTAACAGTTTTGTATCAGCTGCAATTTTAGAAACAGGGAAAATAATATTTAAGATATAATGAGTTCAAGAGCATGGCTTTGGAAAATTAGAGACATTTTGGATTCTGCGTTTGCTATATGTTAGCTGTATGATTTCCTTCCTTTCTCTTCTGGGGACTCCTTTTCTCCCCATCTCCAATGCTGGTGTTTCCCAGGCTGGTGTTTCAGGGTTTTTTCTCTCTTCTCTGGTCAATGTTATCTTCTCATGGCTTACGTCACCACTGCATGATCACGACATTCAAGACTGGATCAGGCCAAATCCCTGAGCCACATGTCTTGCAGAATATTTTAATGGCTTCCCATTGCCCACACACTAAAACTCTTTCCCATGATCCCCAGAGCCCTTCCACTTGGTTCTAGTGTATCTTTCCAGTGTCATTGCTCATTCGTTTCCCTATTTCCTCTCTGTACCTGTTATACCAAACCATTATTCAGTTCTCTAGCTAACATATTATCTGTTCTCTTAACTCTGGGCTTTTGAAAGCCTTGAGACCCCTTTCTCCTTCTTTTCTCTTATATCCTGAGACCTCAGCTTGGCCCTTTTCTGAGGAAACTCTATTTATCCTCCTTTCTCAGCTAATGTGTTAACACATAATTTAATTCCCTGGGACCGTGTCCCCAAACAACACTGAATGGCTGGTTTACCCATTTAGATTGCTCACTGCATCGTGAGCCCCATCGAGACAGGAACGGTATTGTCTTGTTATTGTATATTTAGAGAACAACCCCTAGAAAGGCACAAAATTTCATGATAAATGTTTGTTGCATGAAGCACTATTATATCTTATCTGAGCAAGATCACATAATGGTTAAGCATTGGAGTCTGAATTCAAATTTTTGTTCTACTGGTAACTGTGCACAGGTTGGCAAGTAAATTAACCTCCCTGTGCCTCAGTTTCCTCAGATATTAATCCATTTGAAATGTAACAGCATCTGACACATGATAAAATTTAATAAATGTTCATAATTATAATTTTTATAATAATAAAATAATCACTAATTAGTTTTAAAAGTTTAGATATTTGAGTATAGATTTTCTTAAATTGTAGCATATTTGTACTTGGTAGGTCCAGTTGTCTAGTAGGTTTCCCTCCAGAAAAGTATTTCAGTACTTAGGTAGAAACTTACTTGGCACCTTAAGAGATCAAGCAATTGTTTTTTGTTGTTGTTGTTTGTTTGTTTGTTTGTCTTTTTGAGACAGGGTCTTGCTATGCAGTTCAGGTTGGTCTCGAGCTCACAACGATCCTCCTGCCTCAGCCTCCCAAGTGTTGGGATTACAGGCGTGAGCCAAAACGCCTGGCAGCAATTGTGTTTTAACATTAATAATCTTTTAGATTTTCAGTTTTTACAAAGTGGTAGCTGGAATTTAATATCATTTACATGATTGTTGCTTTTGTTTTAGAGGGTAGTTCTCAAACATTACTATACTTGGGCATCCTGAGGTACTTAACTGATTAACAACTTCTGTCCCAGGGGTGATTCTGAAATACGTCTTGAATCTGTAGACTTTTATTATTATACTTTCTTGGTGATTCTGATGCATACTAGAGTATGAGAACTCAGAAGCTAATTTTAAAAAACCAGTTGGTTAAAATTAGCAACTATGACAAAACCACGTGGCAGCACTGAACTCAGAAGGGACTCCATGAGCAATTACTAGAGCAGACTCTGAGAAGCTGCTAACCAGCAGTCTAGGTATAGATGTTATTCCTATGCAAAATTACATGGCTGGAAGTGGCCTTTGAGAACTGCTGTTACCTTCAGGGGATCCTGCAGATAACTGGCTCCACCAGTACTGGAATAGCTGCTGGGAACCAGCTCTGGGCTTAACACATCAGGGGGAGGGAGCTCTTGCCATAAGACAAGGCTGGAAGTGCCATTAGGAGTCTTGATGGAGGTAACTGGTAGGAGCAAAGCTTCTAGAAGGACCCAGGTCACCCAGAGTCACCAAGAGTGTTTGTTAAAATGCAGATTTCTTGGCTTTCCTTTAGATGCTCTGAATCAAGATCTGTGTTTAAAACAGGTTTTACTGATTTTTCTGAGGTTTGTTAGTGTTTAAAAGATCTTGATACCGTGTGTGCCAGCCTCACTGTCTGGGGCTGACAGGTGTTACGCCTTCTGTCCCGGATATGTGGCAAAATTGGAGGGCTAGACTCTCCGTGTGGAGCCTCGGGTTGACTTTTGTCAGATATCAAATGGTCACATTTTCAGCCATTCTGAAAGGTGTAATCCAGAAAATAACTTTCATAAATCAAAGTTATCATTTCATTTGAATTATTTGGCAATATAGGCACTTTTCAGAGGACAATTAGAATAAGTGCTTGTTTCTTAGGAACTGTCTACTTAATGATGATTTTCTTTTGCAAGGACTCTGAATTGTGACAGGCAAGCCTTGGTCTGGATTCTTCTTGTTGGTCTTTTGAGGATGACAGGACCCTCCTGGCACACTTGTTTAGGTGAGTGATGCATCTTGTAGGTGACATCTATCCTCTTCATCTGTCAAAAAAGAAAGATAAGCAGTGATCTGACTGCCTCAGGGGATGTCACAGCCCCGGTTTTCTCTTCAAACTGTTAGATGCTGTAACTTGAAGAAATGAAAGGAGCTGGAGAGGGACAGTTTCTAACAAGCTGTCTGCTCCCAATGTTGGGGCCCCACCACGGGCTGGACTCCCTTCCTTCCAGCCTGCCTCAGCCCTGACTTTGTTCTATTGTTATTAGTGTAAAATTCTCCAGCTTCTCTGAGAAAAAAGAAGTGGCTTGGGGCTGAGAGGCACAGACTCATAAGTCATTTCTCTCATATGCTTCCAGTGCTTAATACATTTCACGGAAGATGGGCCACTACAGAAGACTTTGAGAACTGAGTCTTAGACAGGACACAGATCTGTCACACTGATCCTTAACCAGTAGGCCTTTTTCACTTGTCTAAGTAGGGAAGACTCAGCCAGGCCAAACTGTAGGTGGTCTCTGTGCCCATTGATTTTTTTGGGTTGGACTGAGGGAGAATTTACAAAGTATTAAATGCAGAGATCCTCCAGAAGTGGAATCCACTGACATGGGTGACTTACCTGGGGGAAATAAGAGGTTGGCAAAATCAGTACCAAGTATAATTTTGCATAAAAGGGCATCTAGAACCCAGAGCAACAAGATTCCAGTAACCTTAGCTCAAGAGGCAACAGGTTTAATAAATAACAAAATCATGGGCACCCTGGAAGTTTTTGAGTATATATTTTAGACTAAATTTTTGTTAGCCTGCTGTACTACTCACTATAAAATTATGCATTCAAGACCATAATGTTAGAGTAATAGTTTATATAATCTGTTATCCAGGATTACAGGTGGTATATGAGCCAACAGCCCTGGAATGTTTTGAACAGTGATACCAGTACATGAACATGTTCTTGTTGTAAAATATTTAGAAAATTACACAGCAAAATGTCCCTTTCCCTCCCATTCCTATTCCCAGAGGTAACCACTATCAACAGTTTGGTGAGTGCTCTTCAGTGACTTTATAAACATTTACATACTTATGGGTGTATATATACATACTTTTCTGTAAATGAGATCATACATCATGCATCACATATTGTCATGTAACTATGTTTTCTTTTGCTTTGCATAGTAGTACAGTCATACCTTCGTTGTTGAATGGTTCCAAGCTCAAACTTTCTAAAACTTTCCACAATTTGAACAGCAAAGTTTGAAAAAAAAAATCTGCCTGGTGTTTGTAGCTTTGTTCTATAATCGAAACAAAAATCTACCTTGAAAAAAACCTGTACGTGTGAAGAGTGAATAATGTGTCACATCTTGCTGCAGACACACAGGTGTGACACTTCAGTCTAACCACTGCTCTTACCCAGAAAACTCCAAATAGGCATAATTAGAGAGAAACTACACTGAGGCATATAATAGTCAACATTCCAGGCAACATAATAGTGTTTGTGTTAATGAGTTAAAAAAATCATCAGTATGCTTTTTTTATGCTTTATTTGCATAAAACATCATAACTACAGCTCCAAAGAAACTTAGTGGATACCAGCAGTAAAGGTAAGAGGAAAACTTTGAGAACCACAATAGAGTTAAAGAAAGAAATCATTGCAAAATTTGTTAAAGTCCTAGAAAAATGAATTTTAAGTGTCATTTTTGAGTCTTAGAACCAATTATTTGGTTTCTCATTATTTTTTATGGGGAAAAATATGTTCAGTTTTCAAACTATTCAGTGTTCAAATATGAATTTGGAATGAGTTGAGTTTGACAACAGAGGTATCATGGTATATATCTTGGAGATTTTCAATGGCAGTACATATAGGTCTGCCCCATTTACGAGTTATCAGTACATTATATGGTCAGATATACCCTGCTTGTGCCCTATTAGTTAACTGGTAGATGTTAAAAATTGTTTCCAATATATTTGCCATTACAAATGATGTAATGAGCCTTCATGCACATACAACTTTGTAAATATATTTTGGTAGGATAAGTTCCTAGAGATAGTACTACAAGGCAAAGCTCAAGGCATTTTTAGTTCATTTAGCCAGTTTTACACTTGTTTATTACATAATGGGTCTAACTCTGCTCATGTTCTGATTCATCTCTATCAGTGATTCTCAACCCTCTCAGTACATTAAGATTCCCTGGAGGGAACTTTCAAAATTCACATAAGCCTGAGCTGTACCAAGACCCACTGGATCAGAATCTTAGGAGCAGTGCTCAGGCTTTGGATTTTCAGACAAGTTCTGAAAATTCTAATGTGCTTTGAGAATCACCAATCTAAATCTTCAATAAAATAGAGCTCTAGGGCATTTTAAGACAGTGCAATCACTTATTGTGATAAAGGAATCAGCCAAACAGTCATGGTGTCCAGGTGAAAACCAATGTGATGCTAAAAATGCGTAGAACTTTTTTTTTTTTTTTTTGGTACTGGGAATTAAACTCAGAGTATATAGCACTTTTATCTTCTGAAAACACTTCCTTTAAAAAAACCTTTTTGGGAGGAAGTCAAGATGGCCAATCAGTGAGCAACAAAATACAAAGCCTCCCGGGAGAAACAACTCATTTGCCAGAATAAAACACCCTGGAGAGACCCAGACAGAGGGAGATGGATCCTCTTGACACAGGAAGAAATTAAAACATAAAAAAGCTTGTCAAATACTTCAAGACTACAACTGAAACAGCTAAAAATTATGGGACACAGCATTTTCATTCAAGGTGACCTGCCAAGTTTACAACGGCCTGAATCCACGCTGACTGGCAGAGCCGCCCAAACTCGTTCCCACCGCCACTCACAGGAAGCACATCAGCCCTGAAGTCAGGGGTTGGTGAGCCCAACAGAAAGCAGAGCTGGTGAAGGGACCTTCATTAATCCATGGTCAGTGTTAGGAATGAGACCCCCCACACACACACACACAGGAAGGGTGTGACCAAATGGGTGACATGTTGGAATCTGGCAGGAGGAGCCTGAACTGGGAGAAACAGTGACTTCAGTTGGTTCCTCTCTCCCCAGAGCAGATTCATGGGATTTGCTTGGTTTGGGCCAAACCCCTGGCCGGGACCCCATGAGCTGTCCCAAATCGATTCCCTGCACCTAGCATGCACCAACTGGGTGAAAGCAGCTGAAGTTTGGCTGGCCGGGTGGGGAGGGGCAGGCATACGTAGCCACTCCTTGCACCTCAGTGACAAGAGCAGGCAGGAGAGGGCAGAGGTCCCTTGCTAGCGTGCTTCAGAGGAAACATGGCCAACAGGGAAGGGGGCTGGGACCTGCACTGTAACCTGTGTGGAGGAAGCCAGGGCCATGACAGGAGAGAGAGGCAGGAGGAGGCCCCCAGCCCAGAACCCTGAGAGCACTGATCCAGGAGAAGGAAAAACAAGGATGACTGAGGGTGGCAAACACACAACATCAAACATGGTTTCAATGGACATTAAGAGATATCTTTGGGACCTTGTAGATGAGCTCAAAACTGAAATATTAAATCAGGTAAAGCAGGATATGAGTAGAGTAATAAAAGAAATGCTCTCAGGAAGCATCTCTCAGGATGATATAGACAGAAGAAGGGAGGAACACAAAAAAAGGAGAGAAACATTTGATAAAGAATATAAAGAAAATATAGAATACATGAGGAAGATTCAGAGAGACTACCAGGAAATTAAAAACTCCATTGAAAGCTGGCAAACTCCTTAAAAGAAATTAAGGATAGACTATCAAAACTTGAAGACAAGTTTGCAATGTGTGAACATGAAAGAAAAGATCTCTTAAAAACAACAAGGAAACAGGCAGTAACAATACAAAGGCTAGAAGATGACAAAAGAATCTACAATTCTTTTCACAGAAATAATTAAGGAAAACTTCCCAAGCATGGGAAAAGAAAATGACATTCAGTTGTGTGAGGCATACAGAACTCCAGCCACCTACAACCAAAACAGATCTACACCCAGACATATAATAATCAAGATACCAGAAATTCAATATAAAAAAAGAATATTAAAAGCCATCAGAGAAAAGAAACAGATTACCTATAAAGGTAAGCCCATCAGAATCATGGCTGACTTCTCAACACAGACCATCAGATCAAGAAGAGCTTGGAGTGAAGTATTC